>BJFM01002955.1:88483-126751 GCA_016586285.1 Arothron firmamentum
GGGGGGGGGGCATGAACCTTTTACAGAAGACACACTCGGATGTCTGTGTATATATGTTTGTACATACATATACACAACACTGTACAAAAAAAACCCTGTGGTACACCATCTTTGACAAAAAAGGAAAAAAAACTCTCAAAAACAGCTTCTTTCATTAGCTTACTTTTGTTCCTCCTATGAATTTATGGTAGTAGTGATACTGTGATTACGTTCACTGATTAATAGGACTACAGAGATGCGTTCAGGAACCGATCGGCCGTCAGAGTTTCTCCTCGACTCCAAACTACTGCAACCAACTCTGACCCCAGAGTACTTCTAACGAGGGCTGTTCTTTTTTTAAAAAAAATCAACACAGTACGGCAACACGCTGATTTTTAAGAGTAATTGAATTTTATTTATCTAATTTATGGACCAGGTTTGAAGATGTTGATAATTTGAAAGCTGTTCTGTCATGTTGAAGTGCTTCTTTTCTCATGCCAGAGCTTACTTGAGTCTGAACTGCTGTAAAAAAAAAACAACAAAAAAACAAAAAACGAATGTCTGGTATCGTAAAGACCTATTTTTTCCCTCCGCTTTCTATTTCTCCCGGAGGCATCCGCGAGCTTCCTCGCCATCGCATCTGCATCCACGGCAATCATACCCTACAGTTTATTCTTTAGGAGCCCTCACAGTTCAGTTGTGATCTTTTTCTTAAGAAGAGACTAAGTTCTTCATGGTTTATAGATCCAGCGCTGTAATGCATATAGAAACATGTACAGTACAAACTTAGGTGGTCTTTTTTATCAGTGATTGAAGACCCGTGCGTGGTCCATGCTTGCTATTTGTAATTTAACACAGGAAATCTGTTGGTTTTTACCTTTTTTTTCTCTCTCGAGGCTTGCTTTGATAGTGCCAGTGAAGTGCAAATATATATATATATATATATATACATATATATATTTTGGTCTTTGACCTTTTCTACAGGTGACTTATCCTTCATCCTCATTAAGGGCTATCACAGTACATCAGAGGGGGGGGTGGGGGTGGGCTACAGGACCGAAGCGGCGGAACCCTTGATGATTACCTGCAGTATCAGAAGGATTGTCCGGGTGTTTACCAACACTAAGCAGCGGTCACCTTCTCCCGTGCGTGAAGTGACCCCAGTTTCAGGCTCTCACACCTTTTTTTTTTTTTTTTAACTATTTCCTGTTTATTAGCATTGGGTATCAGTGTTTATCTGTTCATGAGGACACTACAAGAACGAGTGTTTGACCCGAAAGCCAAGTAACGGCCCCAGGCGTGGCTGAGAGTGTTTTAAACCGTCGGGCTGGTGCCTCCCTCGCCCTCACTGTTTGTGGCCTGTTAGAGGTGGATCTTCTTCAACTTGCGCAGCTGTTTTGTCTTGTTGGCCGACATCGCTGACATTTTTCCAAATTTAACATTTTGTCGTCAGAAATGCAAAAACAGTGAAAAAAACAACAACTATGTTTTTAACAGGTTTTTGGGGCACAAGCTGACAAAAAAGGCTCGGCAGTGAGACGGGCGCCGGGTAAAAGGCGCTTAAAACACCTTTGAAATGCCAACTCTGTCCCCGAACGCTATTTTGTCTATACAACAGCGAAGAAGACACTAGGTTTTGGATGGTTAATCCCGCTGCGGATGCCAGTATTTCAGGGGAGGATGATGCACCAGTATGGACACCTTAGTATTTATTAGTAGCTGTGTTAAGATTTACTGTTTGAGTGCAGCTCACTTCCATGTTTTATTAGACTTGACACTATGATTCTGGCACATGGTGAAGGGCTGGCTGGCTGGCGGTGTGGGTTTAGCGGTGCGGTAGCAGCCCGATGTTGCACAGCTTGTTTTTGTTTTTTTTTTAACATTATAATCTCGGTATATATGTATATGAATTGGAAAGGGGGAGGTATCATTGCATTTAAAACTTCAGATTTTGTGTGTTTTAAAGGAAGACTGGATAGGTTTTTCACTTCAACACTTATTTATTGCCTTTTGTTGACTTGAATAATGGATGATGGTGTCCTCACCGGTCTTTCGGAGCGGCCCGCCGGCGTTCTGCCGGTTCGGAGCCTCTGTCACTAAAATTTAAAACGGTGCCCCCTTACTTTGACCATTTCCTGGAGAGAACATGACCAGAACACTACCATTTAGGACCACTTGTTTATCTCACTCCAATGAACCCTGAAGGTCAGCGGTGAAGTGTACAAAGCTTTTTCTTTTCCGTTCTTTTTTATGTAAACCAAATGTAAATGATGTATTATACTGAGTGTGCCAACCCCACTCTTCTCTTGAGCCAGGCTCTCTCTAAGTGCCAACGTCGTGGTCACCATCACAAGGACCACCGCCTGAGACGGTCCCCCTCTTTTAAGTAAATCACATCAGCGACTAAAAGGATAGATGATTAAACACACACAGACTTTATTCTGTATTTAAGATTGAAGAATTTAATCTGCTGTTTATTTTTTCCTTTTTTTAAAAAAAGAAACTGTAATTATAATTGCATGTGCTGTTTATTTTGTGTTGAAAGTGGGGGCTTTTAATGTTTTCATGAAAGCGGAGCCCTCGAGGGGGGTGGGGTCAATCAGTTGGTTCTTTTCAATTTATTGATTTACATAACTTGCCATATTTTTACGTGTTTCATGTATTTGTTTCAACCACTGTTGCCTGATCCTCATTCAAACATGATCATCGCCGCCTTCTAAGAGAGAAACATAATGACAAGGTATCTGTTTTAAATTTAAATAAATTTGTTCCTATACTTGCTCATGGCGTGTCCAGTGGGTTTAATGGTTTCTGTGGTTTGGTGTGGCAAAGTGCTCCTGGTTAATCCCCCACCTTCTGGACGAGCTGCCATTCTCATCATATTCCCTCAAGGATGAGGAATTTTCCCCGACAGCACAAAGACGAGGGTCAGTGGTTCCTACGGTAAGCTGCTCGGCTGCTCCTGGGGGTCTGTTTTATTTGCTCCAAAACTGGTGAAAGTGAGTAAATTCACATTATTTTAAAATTGATTGGTTGATCTTATCTGCTGTAAAACCTGTACAAGAAAATCACTGTATTATCACCATGGAATGAACCTCTTTCTGGGGGGGGTCGGAACCCGGTCCTCATGGGCTGCGGTCCCGGCCGGGTTTTCTGTCCTCCCGGGCAGAGAACAGCCTCCGCCTGGGGGAACCAGGTGAACGTCCACCTGGTAGGTGGAAAAACCCGGCTGCGGCCTTCGAGGCTTGGCTTTTGACATCCTTGACCTCGTCGCATCGCTTAAAGATTCTTTGGAGGAACGGCCCCTTAGCGGTGCCTGGTCGCAGGCGCAGCCGCGGGTGGTGGTTTGAACCCGGCTCCGGAGCGTCGCCGGCGGCCGCCTCCCCTCGCTGGGAGCGCTTCAGTTCAGCTCTGCGTCACACGGGGCGCCCGCTCCTCCGCCGCTCCGCTCCGTTTCCGGATGATGCTGCTCTTGTCAAAGCAGAGGAAAGTCCGGGGCTCATGTGTCAACACACAGGGTTGCTGCGGGGAGCCAAGACGCTGATACCCACCCAAAAGCACAAACTTCGGGCAGCGCTTTACTCTGGTCGGCCTGGCCCGAGCTGAAGACGACACATTTCCGCTAACATTTCCAACGATGACAAAGTGGCAGCAGCGTCTCCAGTTCATTAATAGTATCTCCGGAGCCTGTTAGCTTAGCCGGCTGGCCTGGTTGTCCGCTTCGAAGAGGAGGAACCGAGCAAAGACGCACTGTTGACATGATGTTTCCTCAATCCAGGCACTCGGTGAGTTGGCCGGCTCTAACTTGTCGTCCTGATCGGGGAAGCTGGAGCAACTGTGCGAGGCGAGGCTAACGCTAGTTAGCATCCTCCAGCTGTTAACCTCGCCAGGGCTGCTGTTAGGATGTTTGACCCCCTTTCTGCGTCTCATCACAACGTTTACACCTCAGACTTTCAAATATTTGATTAATTGTAAGGAAATGGGCATTGTTGTGTGTTTGGTGCTAGCTAGCTTCCGTCAAAACTGCTAATTCCGGCGGATGGTCGTCCTTTGGTTAGTGTTAATTCACTTTCTTTTGTTGTCTCCAGCCCAAAGGAGACAGATGGATGTTGGGGAAGACCGAAAAAATCTTAAAATTTTGTAATAAATTAGACGCAGGTGCAGCAGGTGGTATTAATACTTCATCTAATGGTAAATAAAAGCTAATTTCGTATGTCGAAAACATGTGATCCAGGCTGATTAGAGAGCCATTCAGCCCAAATGTTGTCACAAAGGATTACATATTAAGTATACAACTCAGATTTTCTGATTGTAGTCCAGAACAGATGTTAATTGATGGAGTTGTTGCCAGTAAGTGTTAGGCCTTGTGTGTTTTAAATGCAGCTGCTGCGCTGCTGGTTGCCCCGGTGACTCCATCCGCTCCAGCCTCATAATCCCAGTGCCACTTATTTAGAGACTAATGAGGTTTAGAGCACTGGATAAACCTGGGATTAAAGCACTGGCCTGATGGTTTTAAGTGTCGTCTGTCCACATCCAGACCTCTAGCGCAGCCTGTGATTTCCTCAGGCATTTGGTCGCCATGGAGACTCGTTTGTCCTGCCTCTGTAGGTCACCCCCCCGCCCCCCCTTCTGAGATGATGCCTGAGTTCAGGCCGAGAGTTTTTGGGAAAGATGTTGGATGCTGATTTGAAAGTAAACATCCTGTCTCACTTTGTGTGTGTGTGTGTGTGTGTGTGTGTGTGTGTGTGTGTGTGTGTCTCGTAGGCGTCCTCTCAGTCTGGTCAAGCTCTCAAGTTTACCACTTCTGACTCGTGCGATCGCATCAAGGATGAGTTCCAGTTCCTACAAGCACAGTACCACAGGTCAGCTTTTGTTTTGTGTGTGTTCGACCTGCTCTTCTTGTCGTATTTTACACCCGTCTCTGTCTGGGCAGTTTGAAACTGGAGTGCGACAAACTGGCGTCTGAGAAGTCAGAGATGCAGCGTCACTACATCATGGTAGGTCCTGATTGCTGGGACACCAGCCACTGATGTGTGTTCGCTCGCTGACGTCCTCCTCTTTTGTCCCACAGTATTATGAGATGTCCTACGGTCTGAACATCGAAATGCACAAACAGGTAAGGGCAGCGGTCGGTCCGTCGCCTTCAGCTGCTCAGCTCTGCCGCTCTGATGGTTGGTTCTTCTCCGCAGGCTGAGATCGTGAAGAGACTGAACGGGATCTGCACTCAGGTGCTGCCCTACCTGTCGCAAGAGGTAACGACATTGTCACGTCCTCTTCGTTGTTCTCCGTGGTTGCGTGTGTGACCACGTGTTGCCTTTGTTCCAGCATCAGCAGCAGGTCATGGGCGCCATCGAGAGAGCCAAGCAAGTGACGCCGCCTGAGATGAACTCCATCATACGGGTGAGAACACAGTCGCTAGGCGGCTTTTAGCATATTAGCATCCAGAGTCTGCGTCAGGACAATGATGCTGCATTCAGGGCACAAGGAAAAATTGATTTCCAGCTCTTTGACTCTTTGCAGCAACAGCTCCAGGTGCAGCACCTGTCCCAGCTCCAGGGCCTGGCCCTGCCCGTCGCCCCACTGCCCCTGGGCCTCACCCCTCCCAGCATGCCTGCCGTCTCCTCCAGCTCCGGCCTGCTCTCCCTCTCCTCCATCCTGGCCAACTATTCCCACGGCCAGGCCCAGGGGGTGAAGGAGGACAAGGCCCGCGAGGCCGCGGAGAGGGCCCCCCGAGGAGACGACGGGGACAAGTCAGACTAGCGCCGCCGCCACGGGGACGGTCTGAGGGGGTGTGGGGGGAGGACAAACAGAGGTAACTGTGGAGGGTATTTCTGCTGGGTGCTGGAGAGAAAGTGCAGGGATGATGAAAAACAATCTCAGATGGTTGAGCTGAATCTCCAGCAGGTGCAGAGAGCGAAACGTCTGCAGGAGCGAGATTCCGTGTCGTTATTATTTAGTAAAATAGTCTCAGTTCAGGCTTCTAGACTCTAATTAGCTGCTTGTTTAAGCGTGAGCTGCTTGCTAGGCTTAGCCTGGCTAAATGTCTTCTTCTCATTGGCTGAAGAACTGCTGATGAGTCACCTGGTTCTCTGTCGTCAGCGCTGCGCAGCCTTTAACACCATGCATTTGTGTACACGGAAGAAAATTGAAATGCTGAAGATTTAAAGGTAAATTCAACACCTTAAAAGCGAAACCAGGCGACTCGTTCCCATTGGTCCGCTTCGGTCCACAATATATGGGATTATTTTAAGTGAAACAGCTGTTGCGCCTCCATATTCATGGTCGTTTACCAGTGATCGTGGCTAATTTGTGCTACAGAGTCTTAACTGCTGCCTGCACACCATAACGTGGACCACAACCGAACCTTCTGACGAGAATTCAAGAGAAGAAAGTGACTTCATTTAGAGTTTGGAAGGTTTTCCTGAAACTGGTTAGATGTTAAGATGTTTGTGTGCTTGAATGTGACTTTTTGAAATAGAAAACGTTCATTTATTTTGTTTTATTAATCCTCAAAGCACCTTTTGTACCTTCTCCACCGGCTCCCCGATCGGCAAACAGAACCAGACACAGAGGTTTGAAATGGTTCTCTGTTAACTTCAGGCACCAGACTTTGCTTTTCTTACATCGCACTTGTGGCTTGTTTAATTTCTATCCGTTTCCATGAAGGAGGCTCAGATGGTGAGACGCCGAAGCTCCAACGCTCGGTTGCGATGAAACTGATCTTCTTCCAGTCGGGTCTCTTCTTTCTCGGTCCTGCATGGGTCTGAAACATCTTATAGACAGTCTGCCTGCTAAAGTGGTCGCTTAGTTTCTCAGAATTAATTTGTTTCTCTCCTGGAAAGCATCAGATAAGCCTGGGAAGGATGGCGTCCTGGGACGCTGTTCTGGTTCTGTCCAGCAGGGGGAAGCAGTGCTCCGTGTCTGAACCTGACCAGAATCAGCCCTTAAACAGTTCACGCTTTCATTTTGACCATCAATTGCATTTCTCTGTCTTTTGCTGGGTTGAGGAGATTAGGATTAGCTCTCAGCATATGGACTGTCGCCTTTAACTGTCCGTACGCTGACGTTATTCTCCATAAACTCAGACATACGAGTCGTATGTATGTTTGTTTTTGCTCTGAAGGGCCAATTTGTATACATATGAATTTGTCAATATACATATTTTTAAAGCATTTTTTGTATGTTCCAAAGCTGCTTTTTAATGTGTGTGTTCTATGGAAGACTTGCTGTCATGTGTGTGCATAAGCCTACAATGAAGAGTCACAATATCGATTTTTTTCCCCTGTTTTTATTTTTTCACGTTGTCTTTGTAGGCCCTAACATTTAAAGTTGTTTCTTTAGGTTTGTAATTCTTTTTGTGTGTGCTTTGTGTGTTTTTAAGCACATGCTTGGGTTAAAAAAAAATGTAAACAGCTGAGAACAAATCCACTTTTTTTGCAGTAAGGAAGCTTCTCCGGTGCCTTACAAATAAAAGACGAGATTTGAGAGTGGCCGTTTGTCATTGACGCAAAACCTGGAAACAAAATGTTCCAAGAACTTTTACCTGGAATTTGTTACCTGGGTAAGGAAATTCCCAGTCGTTACTTTTTTCCTGGTACTTTTGGTGAAAACTTCCCAAGGTTTTGCCAAATGAAAGTGAATCAATGTTTCTGATGGAAAATGACACAGTGATCACCTCAGGAGATGATAAAAACAGCGTGTGTGTGTGTGTGTGTGTGTGATCCTTAACCTCCTCCTGATTCATCAACAGTGACTCAGCAGCTGATTAAGGTCCTTGAACATTAGCCAGTAAAGCTTTGGGGGAAATTCTGAGGCTGAAAGTCTCCTCTTAGCCTCAAACCTTCATCCACTGCTGTTACCTGGCAACCTGCAGAATCCAGCTCAGCCCCAGACCTCCATGGGCAGGCGGTAGATTTCCGGGTGAGCTCTCCCTTTGAAGGAAAATTAAAGCCTGTTAACTTGTCCTCATTCCTTCGGTGCTGAGGAATTTCATAACAGCCGCCATCAGGCCCGGGCATGAAGCCGCGCCAGGGCTCTGCACAGTTTAACACCGCAGACTGGTGGAAGATTTAAAACGGATAAAGCGACACCAGAGCTGGAGGGACACCAGCTGATGGCTCCGGACCACAAGAACATCATCGACGTCTTCCAAAGTCGCCACTGTGGTGATCGATTGTTAAAAGCTACGAAATTTATTGGATACAGGAGATCTAAACATAACAAAGCAGGAGCGCTGCACGTGTTTGTGTGGTGGAATCAGTCTGTTCGCATGTGTGCATCTGCTCCGTGACAAGGTGGAGCGTCTGTCTCCAGTGTGGATAAAAAAATTAAAAAAGTGACATTTTTATCTGAATACATGAAGCAACAAAGTGGAAAAATGTTCAGCCTCCGAGGAAAAAGAAACCTTTGCTGGATTTGAAGTCTAAAGATCTCTTTAGCAGCCTGTAGCTAACCCGCTAACCCCCCCCACTTTACAATCTAAAACTACTCATCATTGCACGCTTTCACGTTAAATCACATTTTCAGAACGCTCTGCCGCCGACAGGTTTGGGAATATCATTGAAAACAAGGAGGAGTCTGGTCCGGATCCCCAGCCAGCACCTCCGCACGGGTCACAGGTCCTTTCAGCCCGGTGCCGCCCCGGCTCAGGGGTAGCTGTAGTGGTTCCCGCGCTGGGCGTCGGGCGGCTGCGGGTTCGGTTTGCGCTCCAGCTGCTCGTTCTCCGCCGGGTCGGAGCGCGCGCAGCGGGGGGTCCTCTGCTTGAAGAAGTCGGACACGTGTCGGACCTTCGAAAGCAGCGAGCGAGGGGTGAGGGTGGTGACACAGGTGGGGGTGGTGAGAATGTGCACGCCAGTGTTGGACTCACGGTGAGCACGGCGATGAGCGCCCCCTGCAGGAGACCCACCAGTACATCGCTCCAGTGGTGTTTGAAGTCGGACACGCGGGTGTAGCCCACGAAGAGGGCGAAGGCCACCAGGAAGAACTGGATGGTGGGTCGGACCAGTCGAGTCCACTTGCCCCTCATCCTGGCCTGGACGTAGAGCTGACAGCACAAACACAGAGTTGGATGGATGGATGGATGGATGGATGGATGGATGGATGGATGGGTTTAGTTTAGCAGCAGGTGAAAGAAACTACTTCAATTACACATCATCTACAGTTGTTTTGTTTTTGGGGGGGTTTCTTTTTTGCTAAAAACACCTACTTCAGTTTGTTAGACTTTCTGTTCCTCTCATTTCTGCCCTCTCTTCTTCTCTTTTACGTCTAGCCTTCAGTAGCAGGGTCTCCCCCCCCCCCCCACAGGAGCCTGGTCCTGCTTAAGGTTTCCTCCTGTTAAAAGGCAGGTTTCCCTGCCCCTGCTGCTTACAGAGGGAGAAACCAAAAGTTGCTGCGCTAAGAGGTGAAAGCTGTTGCTAACATATGACCTCATGGTTCGTGGTGAGCCGGACTGGGATTAAAAGCTCAACCTGTGCGCTTCCGCTCTTTGTGCTGCAACAATGATGTTTTGATGGCGCTCTGACCTCCTGGTTTTGAGGCTCGCGCTGATGTTTTCAGTCAACAGAGTTTTCAGAAGGTCTAGAAAGTGGGAGGACACTCACGGACAGAAAGAGCATGCAGTACATCCCGAAGGAGGAGTGGCCCGAGTAGAAGGACAACCTGGGCAGGAAAGAGCAGCACAGGTCAAACAGGAAGTCGCTCCTGCTAGTTTTGACTTGATGTGCGGTTGCGCTGAGATCACCTGGACTCCGTCACGTTGCGAGGGTTGCCCGTGCAGTTGATCTGCAGCATGTAGCCGTCGCAGCTAACCGGCGCGCACACCGATAAAAAATTAGGCCGGGGCCGACCAATGGTGAACTTGGCCAGGTCGGTCAGCGATTGGCTGACGGCTGCCCCGAACAGGAAGGTGCCCACCACCTTGTAGAGGGCCGACGCGTACTGGTTGAACTGGGAGTTGGAGTGCAGGCGCTTCGTGTGCACCAGGTAGGCCTCCCCCGTGGTGATCTGCGGAGCAGGCGGAGGCGGGGGGGGGGGGTTAAAGCGGCGCGCTTACATCGCCGGTTCAACCGGAGATGCCGGCACTCACGATGACGATGGAGCAGGTGATGGTGACGGCGGCCATGGTTCCGTGGGAGATGGTGTCCCTCCTGTAAGGGTAGTTGATGCTCTGGTCGTCGCAGTAGATGCCCCTCTGGTAGGGGGAGAACCTCAGGGTCAGGATGAGGGAGGGGAGCCCCGCTGGAGGAACAAGACGGAGGGAAATGAGTGAGCGTGGACCTGGGGGCCTGAAGGACGCACGCTGGCATCAGTTTACCCCAGACAATCTGAAGAAGCCCGGACTCACGTAAGAGGGAAAACTGACTGTCTCTGAGAAACTAAAACCCAACTCTTAAGTCTGAGTCGCTGCAACGATCCAAGCGGCTCCACCGACCACGGCGACGGCGAGGAAGCGACATTAGCTGGTTTCTTTTCATCTTCAAAGGCACGCGCGCACACACAGAGTGGGGAAGTGAAATCCCCATCGCATCAAACATGTTTAAACTGGCTCTGGGACTCGAGTCCATTGCAGATCTCTTGTTATCTTGATGTTTATCTGTTCTGTTATTCTAGAATATCAAGCAGGGAGCTGCTGGGATGTAGCTGGACTGGTTTTTATTGCCGTTTACTTTATGCTCTTTACTTTATACTAAGTGATGCTAAACGGCTCCTGGCCAGCCTTATGCTAATCACTCACTTCTGCAGCAGAGCCCAGCTGCATCGCCTATATCGCTGCAATTGTAACACTAATTGGAACGATAATAGGAATCTAATCTTATCTTGGCATCAAGCTACCAGCTGCAGATGCATCTCTTCTTTGTCAAATGTTTCTGGTTCCCTTTTTATGGGCTGCGCTCACATTTACCCAGACAGCCTGTCTGGATGCAGAGAACATTAGTTTTTGTTCCTCGTTGCTCAGCCGGCTGAAGTTCCGTGCGCTGAAAGGAGTTTTATGAATTAAAGATGTTTGAAGAACTTTCTCAAACTTTGCTTTTTAGATTTATTTCCTGACTTTGACATGTTAAAAGCAGCTTAATGTTACATTTTGCACTATTTTTGCACCTCAACTGGGACTAAAATTGGCTAAAACACCGTCTTTCTATGACATTTTACACGTAACTGTTGAGTTTTTAACGTAACTGTTGAGTCTTTTACAGCTGCAAACAGTCCAGAACCTCTTTCACACACGGTTGCAGATGATTATTGTCGTCTTCTGAAATAAAAACCACCACAGGAGAGAGGAGAGAGAGTATTGTTTTACTCTTTCGCAATCTCTTCTGGCAACAGCGCAGCCCCGGTTCTACTTTGAGAAAATAAACACGACCGAGTTTTGGATGGGACGAGTACAACTTCCCCTTGACCTCTGACCCGGCAGGAAGCGTTCCTGTTATCCAGCCCTGGAGTCGAAGGTCCCGCAGCCGCAGCGCTGGCGGGAAACAGAAAGATCGTAGGCGGACGTTTGTTTGAGCAGACGGTGAGAGCGCCGCGGCTGCTCACTGACCTCACAGCCTGTTCGCCAGGCGGCGATTCACACAGAGGTGATCGGAAAGCTAACGTTTGACTTCCGGATGAGCACGCTGGGGTTGGTTTTGGCTGCTGGGTGTCCCTGCTGCCTTCCCCAGCTTGTTTTCCTTGTCTAACATCCGTACTTGTCATTTTTGGAAGGGATCAACTGCAGGAAAACTGTTATTGACAAGGACTCGTTATGTGTGGCTGGTTTCATGAGAATGTGCACGCCGGTGGTTGGTTCAATGGGAACAATTGAAAAGTTATTTTGAAGGTCAGACATTAACTAAGTGAGGTAATGGTTTTGGTTTCATTACCTTAATCCTGCCACTAAAGAAATGTTCATGTTTTTGTGCTTTAGACAGACACGTGAGCCCTCTTCACCATTTTTCATGTTCACACAGGAATTTCAGGGAGCAGAGGTCAACATTTCACACTTTACTCTGCCGCAGGTTTGGCAGGGGAAGACACAGCGAGTGCATGTGTGTGCTAAATGTTCAAACTGGCAAACACGAGCACACATCTGAAAACAGAGACAGACAGCAGCTGCGGACAAACCAACTATCAACTTGTTCAATCTTAAATGTGTTTGTGATCAAATCAAAACTAGACCTGCTGTCGTTACGCCAAGGTCAAATCAGACTGTAGTCTGTTCATTTCATGTTTGTGCGGGGAGAACACACACACACACTCACAAACACACGTTTATTCAGGTGTGATGTGTTTCACTTTTTGAATGACTGTTTCACATCCACCCACTCATCAGCCAAGAGAAACAACAATGAGGCTTCTTCTTCTTTTTTTTTCACTGCAACTTAAATTCATCTTGAGTTCTGGAATTCACGTTTGACCCAAACTCTGATGGATGAGCAGGGTGGTGACATCAGTTGTGCACACAAACATAGGTTTAAGGTCCCGCAGCAGAGCCGTCATTATCATTCCTCCCGGTCAGTCATCACTGGGGTCCTCAGCATGGACGTGCACCCCCTCTTACCTTCAAGCTGTTGGTGACTTGTGGTTTAACCATGTTTATCTTAGTACATTTCTACAATTTCCACTTTAACCTTCCATTCTCCCTGGTTCATTTATTTATTTATAGCCCTAGTTCTATCAGAAAGCGTTTTATCTTGGCTGTAACCGAAAACTTCTGGATTGTATCCACTTGGGCCACTGTGCCCCCGCTAGATGGCGCTGTAGTGCCGGGGAGTCTGATAGAGCCGTGTGTTTTCATTCATTATTGTGTTATTGCTGTTAAGATTTAACAGAACTGAACCCTCATCGGGGCAAAGTTAACCTCCGACGGGGCAGATGTGATAAAAACATCTGGACGATGTCATTTTGACGTCTTTGTGTCGCCCCAGGAGCAAGTTCCAACACGCCGATCTGTTATGGTATATACATACACACACAAACGCACACGTACGCACGCGCGCGCACACGCGCGCGCGCGCTTGGGCTTCCAAAACAGGATTTGAAGTGTCACAGAGAGAGAGAGACTGACTGGTGTTGATCTTTGCTCTTTGTCCTGACACCAGGTTGGTGCCCCAGGAGGGACAAAAGGCACCGAAAGCAAGAATGTGTTCATTCAGGGAGAAAAATATGCATCAAAGAAAGGAAGAGACCCCGCGGTGATATGCACGCGCGCGTGTGCACACACACACACACACACACACACACACACACACACACACACACACACACACACAGAGTTTGCTTACACTGTCAGAGCAGAATTTGATCTCCTCGACTCAGCAGATCTCAGATCAGCTTTTAATGGTGCTCAGATCTGTCACGGGTCCGAACTCATAAATGATATTTAAGGAAATAAATCAGTGCCAGAGGTGATTTCAACAGTACCTGCCTGCTCAAACAGGCGTGGTTACATTTCAGAACAACGTCAATTGTTTTCTGGTGTAACTTCAACACGTCTAATCTGGGTCACAGACCCATGAAGGATTAGCTCATCTGATCTATAAATCGCGCGGAAAACTCTTTCCCCCCCCACAGGGAAACGCAGGCTCCGCCGATCTGCCTGTTAACCCACTTTCAGCCATGTTGTCAAGTGTAACCACTCACCTACAAAGACGCAGAGAATATCCACCACGATCAGCAGCAGCTTCTTTCCCTGCTCCGGCATGTTTCCGCGCGGTGCCGCCTCACTTTCACCAACAAATGTTCTTTTGGAGGACGCAGGGCGCACGCCGGGCACAGCTGTGAGCGATGGCTTTCTTTTTAAAAACACATGGAGCTGTGAGCCCTCTCAGAAGTCCACCAAAGTGCTCTTCCGGCTCTGTTCCTCTACCTGGCTGCCGCTGCCGTGAATCAGGTGAGCGGCGGAGGACGCGTCAGCCGCGTCCTGCCTTTATTACGCACAGGCCGAAGGGCGCGTCTTTCCGCTGCACAACTCCTCCACGTGGATTGGGCAATACATTGTATATTTACTTTCTCTAAATTCTCCCTCTGGATTTACACGTAATCTTTAAATACATAGGTGGGATCACTGAACGTGTCTACTAGGCATAAATTTAGCTTGATAGTGTTTTATTCTGGATTATACTGAATTCCATGATTCCGAAAACATTTGATGACTCCTGATTTGACTGAGTTCTACTAGAAATCAGCGGCAAAATACGTATAATTCAGTTGATTGAAGGCACGTTTTGAATATTTTAATAAACAAATCAACAATTCCAAGAGGTGTAGCCTCATAAATGATCTTAATGTTTGTCCTCCTGTGGTCTGTAGCTGTAACAGGTTTTAAAATATCATTATCGGAACCAGAACCTGAATATTTTGTGCACAAAATAATACAAAACGTCACCAGCTTGGTGCGCGATGAAAATGGTATTACTGAAAAAGTGTCACTACAAAAGCAAGTCACTGAACTTTTGCAGTGAGAGAGGGAAACGGACTTCTGAGGGTTTCTAAATGGTCGGACTGGGATAGAGGGGAATCAGACTGGGAATCCAGAGACGAGCATTGCTTGCTGTCGCCGCCTAGAGGCTCTTACATGTCATTGCATTGCTGCTCTGACTGCAAACAGATCTGCCAGATACAAATAACTGATTTATTGATTTATTGGTTGATTGATTGATTGATTTCAGAATAAAAGAACTTTAGGAGAATGGACATTCTTTATTTTGAGCTGCATTTGCGGGACAGAGGCAGGCAGAGCTGTTGCATGCGAGCTGAAAGTCTGGCAGAGCGAGCTGCCTGGCTAACCATGTATGGGTCATGACCTTCCGTCAGAGCCTTCCTCTCTTTAGGAACGGAAAGCTCAAAAAGTCTCTGGCTGATTACATGGCGTTTCGCTGCACTGGAGACAGACCAGCTCACCGGGCGCTCCTCTATGTAGCTGGGATGGAGGTGTTTGGGGACTGCAGGGAGAGGAGTCATCATGTCAGAGAGCAACTCAAATCAAAGAGATGAAAACAGGGTTGGACAGACTTACAGGCGAGTGGCTCTATGTGCGCTGATTCCCTGCGGGGGGCCTTTGCCCTGGATTTAGATTTATCACAACCGCCCTCCAGAATCAGACGTTTTTTCGGTTCGGCAAGTTGGCAGACGCGGGGAGTGGCACCCGTTACCACCCCGTTAATCTACAACTGCTTTGAATTAGATGCAAGTTCATGCAAACATTACAGCATTGATAAAATAACATGTTTTTTGGGGTTGTTTTTTGTTTGTAGGACTTGCTACTCACACGGTCTGGCAGCAGGCGGTCGGGCTGCCAGCCGGCTGCAGGGGCCCGAGGTCGAGCCAGACTGCACAGCCTACTGGAGGCCAGCGCCTGCAGGGCCCCTCGGCACACCCCCCACACGGGAGAAAGTCTAACAAAGGAGTGGAGGAGTGCAACATAAAAGGGGATAACAGGAAATGGAAATAAAAGCATCGATTGAAGCTTAATTAATCATTTAATTTACGTGTCTTCAGCATAGACGTTTTTACTCCTGCAAAGCTCCGACCAGCGAGGGGTCAATGCTACAGAGCAAGAGAAACGCTTCAGTCAATCTGGGTGGGAAGGAAAGAAGAAAAAGAAAAGAAGAGGAAAGACTGGACACAGAGGTACCGGCTCTTGTGACGCTCTCAGTCTTCTCCGGTGGCAGCTCATCCAGCCAGTAAACAGAACGACTGCAGCAGAAAAGAAGGGATCTCTGGGATGGAGGCTGTGGATGTTGTGGCAGAGGGAGACCAAAGGGGGTCGGGGTAAGCCTACTGGTCTGGAAATCTGAGCCTGTTGGGTTTGGGCTGAGCAAGTCTCTGTGTCCGGGCTGACATAGCCAAAGCACATCTTGGAATTCCTGTTAAAATGGCTCCATTAAACATCAAATATTAAAGTTTCAACTGCAATACATTCTCATTGAAGCAGCATCCATTAAGCATTAACAAATACATCCAGTGTACACCAGAAAACAGCTGGTCTCATGACAAAGAGAACCTATACATGCACTAATTAACAGACAAGAGAGACTTGGTTTTTACCTTCAAGTTAAAATGACATCTTTGCCTTTTAAGGTCAAATCTGTCCCAGTTTTACCCCAGAGTCACTGCAAACTCTCCTGGTGACAGCAGCTGGTTGCTCGGGGATCAGATGACACAACACAGCCAAGGTCACCTAAGTGGGTCTTTAGAATACAAAAGAAGCGCCCCTCGTCAGCAGGAGGTTTTGAGATCAACCAATGAAAGCGCCAGTAGCTAATCACATGACCTTGCCCTTTTTCCCCAACAGAAATTTCAAACAAATATGATGGCATCTCAGTCTAGCTGGAAGAAGAAATTTGAGGCTTGCAACATGATTTTTCGCTGCTGGGTTGTTACTGTTAAATCCTGGCAATTTACCAACAAGCATGTAGATCTATGGATTCAGGTCAAAATATAAGACATACATTTTCTTTCAGCTAAAGCTTTCCATTAGCTGAGCCATTTTTGCCACAGATGTTTAACAGGAATGCTACCTGTTAGCTAACCTGTGATGTCGCCCTGTGGTGTTTAAAATTTAGCGTGACGTGTTTTTTTTCTCAAAGTCTTGTAAAATTATTTCTTTCTTATTTCTTCTTCTTATTTTTCTGCTCTGTATACTGCTGCTGGGACAGTGCAATTTTGCCATTGTGGGATAATAAAGATAAATTGTATTCTATTCTATTAATTAATTAAAATACTAGTTCATTTTTGGATAAACAACATATTTCACAGTTTAATTATGTCATGGTCCTTGTGTTGCAGTGGATCGTGAATTTGGTGTCTGGTGACCGTGTTTCTCTCATCCTCATGATGGCAAAGAGAGGGGAAACTATTTAATACTTAATAATTTCAATAATAATTTAATAATAATTAAATTGTGATTTTTTTTACCTAAAATGAATTTGTATTTTAATGAATTAATGACACATTTAATAACACATTTATGTGTTTAATGACATAATTAATTAATTATTGAATGATGTATGTATGTATTTATTTAATTTTGGCACTTTTATTCCTCCATAGCTTGGAGTCCTATGAAAGGACCACTACAAACCATAGCTTCCTGAAAAAGGTCCACTCCAGCATGAAGTACTAAGGGTCAGAAAGATGACTTCAGAGCATGCATTATGCACTTATTTTGTTTGTGCACTATGTGTTGATGTTCAAAACAGTTTAATGTTAAAATGTTATACATTTTTGTCCAAGTAACCACGTTTTCTTTGGCCAAGCAATGGTATTTTACATACACTACCGCAATTATTTATTCTTAACAAAGAGAGCAAGTAAAGTTTTGTTGTACCACCTTAGTTGAGTAAAATAAAATCAGTTATATTTGGTGAGAATTTGCCTATATAGATAGATAGAGTAAAAAAAGAAAAATTGTGTCCCAGATTTTTATTTAGAAAACCTGTCACCCTAGTTTAAATAGCTCTTCTAACACCCAAATTAAGTGTTCCCTTCATTGTTTTGTGCTCTTTTAGTCAACACTTATATTCTACTTTTAAGGCATTACACACTGTGTTTTACTGAGTAATCTACCCATAAATGTTACGTTTTGGCCCAATGATGTGAGTTGCTATATCAGTAGTAAACTATTTCATGTAAAAAGTAATAACAGCACAGCCAGTATAAAAACAAACAACTTTATTTTAAACAGACATTTACGTCTTATAAAAAACATCAAATAACTGTATATAATCTACCAAAGCTTCTTTTCATAGTCACAAAGCCACAAGCTCTTGATAAAATAGTGTAGTTATTATTGTCTAAATTAGAATCGCAGAAGTCTATGACAGGATAACGGCCGTGTTCATCAGTTGACTTTTTTTTTTCACATATGAGCAGAGGACCCTGCAGAACACAAAGCTACAGCATCAGAAAACATTCACAAGCCTGTGAAACACAGAAACCAGCCTTTAACAAACAAAAGGGTTTGGCTGATATTTAGCAATTAACTGAATTTTAAAAAATAAAAAATAAAGCGTTGCCAGGAGTGACAACTCTGTTTTCACTGCATCTTCCACTTCAAATCCCCGTGGCAACTGCTGCCTTTGGTGAAAAGTCAACCTGACAAGACCGTCACCCCTTCACTAACCCAGTAGCTCCATTTTGCCTCGGCAACAGAGGAGAAAAAGAAATCTCAATTCTAGTGTTTCTACCGCAAGTTTCTTTTTACCTAACAGCGTTCAACTACTGATCAGCATCAGCCTTTGCTGATCCCTGGGGATAAAAATGGTTTACACACATATTCACGAGCCAGCCGCCAGTGTCATCACTGCAGTGAAGATAAGATGGCACCAAACATGATGGACATGTAGAAGGGAATATTGAGCATATACGTATTGTGTTCAGTAGCACCAGGAGGAAGATGATGGTGGCGCATCGCTGTCAGAGGGTCTGCACGATGACAGGGTACAGCAGGGACATGTGCTCGGCTCCTCTGATGGGCAGCTTGTGTGTGGTGTAGTAATGGATGACCTCTGGGATGGTGGAGAAGGGGGGGCTGTTCTCCCCCAGTATGTAACGGCCGTCTGCGGACTGGGTGAACTTCATGTGCATGAAGCCCTTACAGCTCCTGACAGGGAAGAGGGAGAACACTTGTTACAGCAATTTATTCCAAAACCGGAATGATTGCTCTTCTGACTAAACATGAACTATTCAACGTGTATATTCCCTCTAAGATAATACAGCACCGTTTCATATTAATACACTATCTGCAGGATTTATGAGGGTTTTTGGTTTTTTAGATTTAGAGCAGATTACACCGATGAGAGAGGGCTTTTACAAAATGACTGTGATGGACAGAGAGCAGAATATGCAGAAAATAAACATATGTCATTGAAACTGGTGAGAGCACCAATGCCAACCTGAGCGAGAGGGAGTAGTCACTTCTGCTGGTTTGGCTGTTCCTCACCAGGTAGGAGCTCTCTTTGCACAGAGTCAGGAGGCCCTCTGCCTCCGAGCGGCTCAGGGTTCCGTGATACCACCTGACCAGCAAGAACCAGGACAACAAAGAGACGCCGTTTCATTGTCAAATCACTGAATCTTTTCTGCTTTTTCATGTGAACTTAGTGATGGTGAAATCCACCTACACTTGTCTCTCTAGGGGCACAGAGGGGTCGACTCTCTCCCCCAGGCGTGGAGGAGTGTCCCCAACGAGGCGGAGTGTAGTTGAATCCACAGAGCTCGTCGGGTTGCCTGCTTTGGAGAACCGGCTTTGTTCCGTCTGTGCCCACGAGCGCTCTCGTTCTGCCCCCTCAAACTGAACTGAAACAGAACGTTACGGAAAGTTTGATTTTATGCCAAATGCATCGGAAGTGTGAAAAGAGCAGAGCTCCTGGTTACCTGCTAAAGCTTTAGAGATGTTATCCTTCTTCCACTCCCAGGGCTGGTCATATTCATCTGCCGGCCTCTCGTCATCCTGAGGCAGCCTGCTCTCTCTGCTGTCTATCTGGACACGTCCAGTTTCCACCCAGTGAGACTGCTGAACTGACGGAGCAGCCTGATGGTGCTGACGTGTCCTCTCTTCATAGGGGTTATCGTATAACTGGCCACCATCTCCACTTCCAGACCTGTTGGTAATCTTGCTGTGCTGCATTTCTGCACAAGTGAGATGGAGTCAGGGTATAATCTAATATTTTTCTTATTTATTAAACAAACAAAAAACACAGAACAACTCCAGTGAGATCTAACGATGTCATATCTCACCAGAAATGATCCGCTGGGCCTCAAATGGCTCCATGTAGCTGCAGCAGTCTGTCGATGCAGGTTTAGTTTCCCAGTGTGGTCTGCCCCTAGGGGCTGGACGCACATCAAATGGGTCAGAGTAGTCTGTGTCACCCTCCAATGCTGAGGGGGCAGACGGGATCACCTTGGTGGGGAGAGAGACACACAGAAATCACTGCCACAAATGAGAGCGAGAGAAAATGGTGAAATTAGGACGCAGTAAAGAAAGTGAGGCAGGTTCTCACAGGTTCTTCTTGCACAGCGATCGGACTCAAAGGCACCTTACAGCGGCCAAACTCCTGAGAGTCCACTTTAATTAGTCTGTGTTTGGGGGACACCACTTTCACCTGGAAGGAGACAAATATTAACTAACTGTTATAATAACAGAAGATCAATACAGTTAGGGCGAGTTTATCTAAAAAACACACAATGTCTGGTAAGCTAAGGAAACTTTAATCTCTATTCATACATCACTAAAAATAGAATGCAGTTCATACCTCCATGCCATTAGGCAACACTGAACCGAATGCTGGAAAGGAGGAGAGGCTCATGGTGGGACTGAACCCACCATTCTGATGCTCTTTATCTGTGTGCTGGTAAGGATCTTCAAAGTCCAGCTCCTTCTGAGCTCTGTACGCCCTGAGAATCTCGCTTTCAGTGTAATCTGGCCTTGGGGGCTGTGGAGGGTCACGCTTGCTGCCAAAGTTCAGCTTCAGCCACTTTGCCATGGATCTGGGAATAAAGTACGGGGCACAAGGTTGACACTGAGCTGGGTTTAAATGACAGTTGTTCCCTTAAAAAATATCACTAAGTATTACAATGAGCCCCATCGACAATCCATTGACACTCCTATGAGCAACATAAGATTATGAAGTAAAGGAGGAATTCATTAAGTGAATAATTAATTACCACCAACAAACGATGGTGTCCAGAGAAGGACGGACATCAATCAACAGGTCCAATAAAAATATTCTACTTATCTCTAAAAACTGATAACGATGAAGATTGTCTACAATAAACATTAGCTAGCTCGAAAAATCAAAACACGTAGCCGGCTAGCATTAAGGTGGTAAATTACTTATTTACAACAACAGACCCACAATATTTCCCTTAACATGTCAGTGTCACAGTGAGTGGTGAGCTGTGGTTTAGCCATCACAAAACGTAAACATAAACACTAAATTAGAAACATGATAAATGTCAGCAGTTGAACAATTGATGGTCAACCGTCTGCTCTTTAAATATGCCAAAGCTAACTTAGCTAAGTTAGCTAACGTCGCAGCTTTTAAGTGTCGGCTAACGTGCCTTCAATTAGCTCACCTTCTTTCTTGGCATTGACGGCTTCGGGTTCCAATTACGTCTATTTGGCCACCATCCAATGTTTTATTTTCACCTTATCGAGTCTAAAATTAGACCATGGTCATCCATGAAATTCGACCAGCTCCTGAGCCAAGCGGGTCAGTCGGCTAATGTTAGCAGACGCGGACCAGACCGTGGAGCAGACTGTCGCCGACTCTGTGGACACAACTGCCTTAAAGGGAAGTGCGCAGACATTTTTGGTTTGGCCGACATTAAAGATTCCGAACTACTGCCATTACGCTTTATATTTCTAGTGAAACACTTGTTATTCTTCACTACACTGAGCGTTTGAGTGAATATTTCAGTATTAAATAAGATGCAGGACCTGGGATACGCCCATCACTGCTTTCGAGTTGATCAATGAAAGGAACTATAAGAAATAAGATGGAGACCATGCAAACATGTAGGCATTAATTTTAATGGAGAAATCTTCAGAGAGCGTCTCCATCCACATCAGCTGTTCTATAAAATTCTCTCATATTTGTCAGAAAAACGAGGACAAATGCTACTCTCTTTCGGTAATCTTTGAAATCCAGTTATGATAATTGATATTTGATGATAACTCTTTAGAACAGATGGAATGTTCAAGTCTAATATATATATAAAAAAAAAGATTAAAGGACTCCAAATTATAACTAGTATTAATACAGTATATTTTAACTTAAATATTTTGACACTGTATTGAACTATTAAATACATCACAGACAGATTTTAGGGTCAACATTTTAATAAGAACCAATATTCACAGTTAATATATGGAGAATAATTACAGAAAAATAAAGTGTGCTCAGTGTGTAAAGCACTGATTCAAGACCTTTTCGCTGTTGCATGATCAACACATTTGTACACCTGTCACACGTTGCTATTCGCTGTCGTTGCTGTCGCTGTCTGAATACGCCCCCAGCAGGCTGAGAGATGACGAGCCATTTTGTGTGTTCGCTGATTTGGAGACATCAGCAGACGATGACTTTGAATCTGGAAAACAAAACACACAACCTTCCAATTAAAACCACCCTTTTTACACACTAAAATAAGGATTTTCATCCATGTTTATCTTACCTGTTGGTGAAGGGGAAGAAGCAGTCGCCACCACAGGAGGTTTGTCGCCAGCTGATGACGGCTTCTTTCGTACAACCAGGGACCCTAGAGCCCCTCTACCGCTTAGTGTCCCCACACTCCTCTCCCAGCTCTCTGATTTGGCCCTCTTCACCGCAGCACCCGAGGTTCCCTAATTAACACACAACATGACAAAAGTCTATAATTTCCCTGCTCACAAGTTGTCTTATGTTAACCTATCTTGAGCTGAACGTGTTGGTGACACCTACCTGACCCTCTGACGGCTTGTCAGTGGTCAGGATGTCTGTCGGTCTGCCGTCTGCACTGGATTTCTTTGACGGCAAAGAAAAATCAGCGACGTCCTCCTCTGTGTCTCTAAGTCTTTTCACGAAGACACGCTCCAACATCTCTCTGGGGAAGTAAATTACACGTTCAGACTAAGACATGACAGAAGAAACTCGTTCAGATCGGCCGTACTCACTTTGTCTCGCGTTCATCCTCTTCTTTTTCTCTTTCCTTTTCTACCCTCTCCAACTCTCTGTACTGTTCAATCATCCCCTCAAAGTCCACCCGTGCCTGCCGCTGGTTCAGCTCTTTCAGCTCCTGTAGATTCTCCAGAACCTCCATCTCCATCTTGGAATCCTTAGTGCGGTTCTCCAACACCTGACAAAAGAGTGTAAAATTATAGTATTTTTATCTTTAATGCCGTTTAAATATATACAGTATATATATCAGTAAAGGATTTTTACACTGACCTTCATTGGGTTATTCAGTTCCTCATCCTCCCTCTCTTGTTGAATTCTTTTCTCCTCCTCTTCAATCAACTTCTCTGCTTGGAAGTTTCGCGTTGCCCCATGCTCCATTGCGTAGTCTGTATTTTCTGGATCTGTCTATGATTGAAACACGTGAGATAACAGTGAAAGAAATTATTTGATGGACAATCAGACAACAGCACAAACAAACCAAGAGTCATGTTTTTCCCCTCATTTCACTGGATAAAAGAGAGAAATCAAGTGAAAGTATGCTAACCTTGAAGGTAATCTCAGCAAGACACCGGGTACATTTGATGTAGAACCGGAAAATAGGCAACCCCAAGTACAGCTGATTCTGAACGGTTTCCTTGCGTGCATTGAACTTCTTCCCTTTGTAGATATATTCCCCACATGTTTTACACCTGCAAAACATCCATTCAAGTAACTCATTTAAATGTGTTTTAAGGTATAATTTAATGCTTTCAACACTGAGAGGTTGTAATACTCAGACAAATTCAAGATACATAATTTTTGCCTTATAATTAAACATGCTCAGAATTACATTAACAACATCAAGTTAAGTAAAATTTTACTTGTTTCTTTTAATATTTTACAAAATATAATATCTATATAGCAGTATAGATATGAGGATTGTTGCACAATTACTAAATTAAGTTCTAGGAAAGGACAGGCCACCCTAAAGAAATATTATCTTCTTGTTTATAACATACCTCATGTTAAAAGGAGCCATCAATCTGACCACATATTGACGATCTTTTGGGAGTTTAAGTTTGGGGATTTTAGCTGGATCGAAATCCGGGGGGTAGTATTTCTATAAAAGAAAAACAGAAACATGTGTTGCTGAAAAGCAGATCAAAAAAGGCAGTAAACATATCGGTCGTTAACATTCTTTGAACATTATTCTTTAAATCACTACGTCTCCTTTCTCAGCACTAATAAACAGTAGTTAGCATTGAAGCTAAAATTAGCTTGTTGCCATTGCTCTCAGGCTAACGTAACATCTAAGACTTTAAAATAAATAATTGTGCTATCCCATACTTACATTCAAAACTTTTCTTTCGGACATTGTGGATTATTTTCAAATCCTAAAACCACAAAGCAAACACTTGTATAAATTAATGAATTATAATAACAGTTATTATCCACAGCACCCTCAGTGGTGAGGCTGCTCGCGCAGTGAACACTTCCGCCTGCGTCACACCTAGTTCTAAATGTATTTAAAGTGTTTACTGCCCCCTGTGGATAAGAGGACTAATGACACGCTGAACAAACTTGCAGGTTTGCCTATATTTAAAACAGAAAAATTATTGAGTGGGGGGAAAAAATCACAAACTTGATTCATTGACAGGTAAATAAAGTGAAAATTATTACTTCTGTATTGAGAAAACATATGGAGTATTAAAGAAGAGCACAATAGAGCGACTTTTCTCATACCAAAAGACATGGTGAACTATGGATTATGTTAAGCGGGTGTTTGTAAGGTTGTTCGAGAGGAAATGGGATTGTGAGTATAGATTGATGTCAGCCACGTTTACCCTGAGGTCTGCACCTTCACTGGTCCAATTCAGAGGAGATGATGGGCAGAATAGATCAGCACAGATCATTTTCCTGCAAACAGGAACAAATTACATTACAGAGTCAGTGCCAACACATTTATTGTGTAAATTATTGCCCTTTCAAAAGAATAGGCAGAAATAAATCATATCTTTTAGGCATTTCAGGTGGAATCAGATTTCTCATTATGTTTTTGATTGAAACGGTTGATAGTTTAAAATATAAAATAAACAAATGAAAATGAACCTGATCCTATATCCGCCCTGAAATTACTTGGGCAAATATGTTTTCTGAAATGAAAAGCCACCTTTAACCATTCGTCACGTCGTCATTCAACCTGCGATGCAAAGGTGCTGGTGGATGTCACCCCTGTCAGGTTCTGGCCATGAATATTTCAGACACTTGCTGATGTCAGTGCTGTTGTCTATGGCCTATAAAGCGTGAAAGGACCGCTGGACATCTCCACATACTCTAGTTTGAGCAAAACAGATCCCTCCTGGACCATGGTCAGAGCCCGAACCCTCCTCCTGGTGGTCACCTGCTGCTGCTGCGCATGGCTGCGGCTGGCCGGCGCCGAAGACTCCTCGCTGGAGACGCGCTCATCCGACTTCCCCATGAAAACCCAACAGGAGAAAGACCTGGTGAGACACTTTAGAAATGACGTTATTTTGTGCTTTTGGAGTTTTGTTTGTTTGTTTGATTGATTTTTCAGTTTCAGGACATGGTTTTATTTTTGTGTTGTTCATTCTGCCAGATCGACGCGTTGCAAGAAGTTTTGGAGAAGCTGAGAAGCAAAGAGATGCCTCTGGAGAAAAAGCTTGGATGGCTGCCATCGGTTTGTATAAGTTCTTGAGTTGTTTGAAAAGGGACAGTTAATGGGGGAAAAGAAAGAACCTCAGAAGTGTCAAAGCAGAAAGTCGGATGTTCTGCTGATACACGCATGTAGTTTTTACTCAGTGAACAACGTGTTTTTACAGCTCATTTTGCACATCAATGTTGCTCTTGTTGCAGTGTGACGCCGGGGAGCCGTGCGCCGTGCGTAAAGGGGCGCGCATCGGCACGCTGTGCAGCTGTCCTAGAGGAACATCCTGTAACTTTTATGTCCTAAAATGTCTGTAAAAGAAAAATGTGATTGTAAAATGACATTAATGATGATGTGACGTATTGCGTGAAGTTTTCGTGATGGTGAAATCTTTTTAACATTACATACCCCCCCCCATTTAGGTTTTGTTACTAAAAAACATCACTGTAAACACATGTATGAGGCGAGGTCAATAAATGGCTTTGTTTAAGTGTCTCTGTGCTTATTATTATTACACAATGTCGTGAAATAAATCTCCGCGTCTCGACGCGTTAATGACGTGTCATGAGTATTTCAGCCTCTTTTAATATCGCCTTTATTCATGCACGGATGACATCACACCCAACTGCAAGTTTTCAACATGGCGTCCAGCCGGATGCTGGAGAGGGAGGTCCAGGAGCAGCCGAGGCGCGCTGCCGCCGCCAGCCTCGACTTGTGCTCCCACAAATACTCGCTGCTCATCGTGATCGGACGGACAGCTCACCCCAGACAGACGGGGCACATTAGCAGGGAGATCGAACGGGGTGAGTTCCTCAGACCGCAGCGGCCTGATCTGATTTTTTATTATGCAATAAAATCGTGCGCGCAGGCGAGTCCTGCAGGGATGCCACAGAGGATGCGGCGCTGCAAGCGTTGCGGCGTTATTGTAATTTTATTCAACATGCTTACCGCGGATGCGTCATCTAGCATCAGCATCACATCAGCCCTCTAATTTAAAACATCCTGGAGCGGCTGGATGGTCCTTCTCCTCGGTCGTTTAAGAAGCTCTCGAAGAAATGTAGCCTTTTTACGGTGTAAATATTCATTATTTGACTTTAAAACGCCTTAACAGCTCCGTGAAGAATCAGTTAAATTATAGAAAATGCAATCAGCACAACAGAAAATATAAAAAGACAAAAAAACCATAAAAAAAAGCACCTTTAATGTGTTTAAATAGCCTAGTCAAGCACAGACACGCAGCAGTAATGATTATTAATATTTTAACAGTGCGGTGAAAACCGTGTTTCTCTTCATGGACCCTGTCCTGTGACAAGTACATTTATATTTATTCATCATCTTTTCTGACCAGCTGCAGCATCAACTGTAGCACAGTCCTTCACAGCTTGTGCATTTGGCTGGGAAACGTTTATGTGCGTGCATATATTCCCAAATAAATCCATTTCAGATTAAAGGAGTTGTGCAATCATGCAGTCATTTTGATGTCTCTGAGCTTTTCATCCGCCCGATGATGAATGTTGTGTTCTGTTTCCAGGCATTCGCTCATGGAATGTGGACTTGAAGTCCTGCGACCTGAACCTCTATCTCCATCAATTTCTCTCATATCACACCGCATCTTTTAAAGGCGTAGGTAGGTTTCCGTCCTCCTCGCCCCAATTCCCTGACCCTTTGTCGAGCAGGGAGCCTTGTCCCCATGGCAACAGTCCTGTTCCGACAGTCAGGGGCCAACACAGAGGGAAGGAAGGAAGCTGAAGGGTGTGTTCATTGTTAAGCATGGGTGGGTTCCGGGCTCAGAAAAACAACACAGACAGACTGCACAGACATGTCACAGCCGATCCAGGTGAAGATAGAACAGACAGGTCTCTTCGCAGGGAAGGGGACACAGCAACCTGAGAGCACACATCTGCAGGGAACGTGCTTCCAACGAGCAATGATTTGTTGTTGGGTAGAATGAGAGGAGAGAGATTAATTAATAGTTGGGACATGAAGCTTGCTTTCTTCATAAAAGTTGCCAGAAAGATCTTTCCAGAATTCCTACAAGGCACCAAAAGTTTCAATTAGATTTTCAAAGAAAGAAGAAGGGAAGATGATTAGTTTGCTAGTTGGTTATGCTGAAGCTATACTTGTGCATAAAATTGTCAAAAAAATCACAAATCTGTTGTTTTAGTCATACGTTGTTTTGCAAGTTGAACTCGAGGTGTTTGAGTTAAAGTTGCTTAAACGTAGCGCCTCCCTTTATCAGCCGCATGTTAGGGCATTGATCACCTTTATGCTGAGATCATTTCACATCTGTGTGCAGAGGGAGGCGTTGAACAGAAGTCTGGAGAGAGTGAATGCATAAATAATACATGAATTCTCCAAGCAGCCCACAGAATCCCAGACATAATTCACCTTTGAACCTCCGAGCACATAAATATGTGAGTCAGCACAAGGGCGCACAGTTTAGTCTCCAACTTGATTTCAGGACAAAGAGACTTTTGTTATGTGGGTCATTATTTTCCAGCCGGCCGTGTCCGCCTCCTGTAAATGTCGGTGCACTTTCTCTCACACTGGACTCACTCTCAGCCGTGCCAACTTTCTTCCTTCCTCTCTCTGAACTCGGTCACCCGCCAGTTTATCACACTTCGCCTTTGGACTCCTTTAACTTCCTCTCCCTTTTGCCTCTGGCGTCTCGCTCAGATCGGTCGGCCCATTTCCTGCCCAACTCTTGCAACCATGTCCTGTTTACTTCCTTGTTTTCTGCCTCTTCAGGGCACAAGTGTCTGCGCCACAGCACCAGGGTGTTGGATGCTCAGGTGCTGATCTGTCCATCCCAGGAACAGGTCCAGTCAGAGGTGATAATCCTGCCTCCTTTTTTCTAGCCTTTTTTTTTTTTTTGCAGAAAAGAGTGTTTGTTAAATCATTATAATACTGTGAATAAGTCATGCAGGAAGGAATTATTTTAGCTAAAATAATGATATAATCTGTAGGTACGGACTCTGCTGTCCCACGAGTCGGCCTATAAGCTGTTGATCTTAGCTGGTGAGAGTGTGGAAGAGGGTGGGGACCTTCTGTTTTACAGAGGGCTGTTCTCACCTAAGCATCTGAAAGAGATTCTTGCAGAGCTGGTAAGTGTTTAATGCCCGCTTCACTGACATCATTTTGAACGCCTGCATTAAAATTCAGATAAGTTTCATTACAAAGATTAATCAACCTGTTTATTTTAAAAGAAACAAACAGTATTTTAAACTCTTACTTTATTAAGGTTGCTTGGTTTTAGATGTGCACATACATGCAGAGCAAAGATATTGTGATCCAGACTGCAGTTAATAGTGAAAAATCTGAAATATGGATTAAAATCACAATCCTTTTAACAGCAGAAATAAAACTTGTTTGTGATAATATTTCTAACTATCAAACATATTGAAAACTCTGTTTTAGTTCATAGATCCAGAAATCTGCTCCTCCAAACTCAGTCTGACCCTTAGCTGTCCCAACATCGGCCTGTGGAGGGAGACCCTCTTGGAGAACCAGCCTTTGTGGGACGCTCTCACGCTGCAGGTCAACCCACCGGAGGTGCTGCCAGTCATGGAGGCTGTGGGAGAATTCACCTCCCTCATCACAGGCACCATCTCCCCTCTGTCTCCCTTTGACCTCCTGCCTCCCCCGACTACCGTGGGGTTTCTCAAACTGTCCCGTCCCTGCTGCTACGTGTTCCCCGCTGGCCGTGGTGACTGCGCCTTCTTCGCAGTCAACGGCTTCACCATGCTGATGGATGGCGGCTCGGACTCACAGGCTTGCTTTTGGAAGCTGGTCCGCCACTTGGACCGCATCGATGCAGTGTTGTTGACCCACGCTGGAACAGAGAACCTCCCTGGAATCAATGCCTTCCTGGAGAGAAAGGTGGCAGAGTTGGAGTTGAGCTCTGATATTAAAGGTGGGAAGACATAAAACCCAATATATCATTTTCTTCATATTAATATAAGCACAGACGTAATTGCACATAATGGCCAAGATTTTGTATAATTGTGCGGCTTTGTTTTTCTTTTTCTTTTTTTCAATTTTCCGGCTTTGTTTTTCTTTCTTTTTTTCAATTTTCCTTTTTCTGTGCAGATGACTCATCAAAAAGGCTCATTTCTCCAGAACTCGGAGTTGTGTTCTTTAACGCCCCCAACAGGCTACAGATAGAAAAGCAAGACTGTGAGTGATCATTGCAGAGTGAAACTCAAATATGCGTGAATGTGTGAATAATTTTCCCTTTGTGGTGCTACAAAGGCCCTCTGTCTTTGTGATGTTAGGTGCTGACAGTGTACTCAGAAGCACGCAACAAGCTGCCCTGGCGCTACAGTTGCTGAAGAAGATAGACATTAAACCGCAGCCTCTGTTTCGACCACAAGGTGTCCCCATTGAGCCCATAACGCTCTTTCAGAAGATGGGAGTGGGACAGTTGGATCTATACATCTTAAGTCCTGGTAAAAAGAGTCAGGAGTACCAGACATTCATGGAAAACTGGCCTGATGCAGTGTCACCATCGCTCAAAGATCAGACTCTTCCTCTCACCGCCCTCACGTCAGTGTCTGTCCTGCTTGTGTGGCACCCAGCGTGTCCTCAGGAGAAGGTTGTCAGGATGCTGTTCCCAGGCGTTACCCCACAGGAGAAACTGCTGCAAGGTTTGGAGAAGCTGAAAGGCCTGACGTTCCTTCAGAAGCCCACCGTGACTACAGGGGACCTACAGAGGTTAGGGGAGGACAGAAGGACCAAGAGAACAGATAGTGTAGACAGCGGTTTGTCTCAAGGCCAGGACACATCACCAAAAGTCAGAGGAGATCGGGGGTTTAAAGATGAAGTGAAGAATGTGCTAACGAGGGAAAAGGGGAAAGCACAAAATGGAGTCATTGCAAAAGAAACTGGAAAAAACAGAATGAGGGAAGTGGGTGTGAAGCAAAGCTCATCAGATAAGATCATGTCAAGGAAGGTAGGCAGTAAAAAGGAAGAGAAAGCTGGAAATAAAGAAGAGAGCACCGCTATGAGGAATGATCAGACGAAGAAAGACGCCCCCATTCAGAAACTGAAAAGTGAAAATAAAACAAAACTGAAAAAAGAAGTTAAAAAAGTGCCAGTTAAGAAAACAAGAAAACCACAGGGAAAGGAAGCGAGTAATGAAAGCAAAGAACACGCCATCACTGAGCAACAGAACGATGAGGCAACCAAAAATGACATAGAGCTTCATAAGGAGCCACAAGGCCAGACCTCCAAGCAAGAGACCAAAGAAAAACCTTGTGGTTCCAGAATGTCTACCCCTGAGGACATGACAGCTGACTTTCTCAGACTGCAGCGAGACTCCATGACTAAAGAACCAGCAGTCAAAGAAAACCAGAAAACCAGTGAATTAGAAAAAGACACAAGCAAAGAGGCAAGCAGTAAAGCTACTGATACGCAGAGAGACAAAGCAGCAAGTGGTGATGATGGACAGATTCAGGCGTTAAGTGGGAAGGATGCTGATGTAGACCTGAGGAAGCCTGGAAACTCAAACAAACCAGCTAAAGTTGTTGGGTTTCCATCGTCTTTGAATGGCTCTCCTCCAAAGAAGGAGCACTCGGTCCAGCTCGACTTAACCCCAACTGAATTCACTCTCCTTGACGGGGCCTTGAAATACAGCCCTTCCTCCCGGCCCTCCCCGGAAAACCAGGCCGTGTTAAGTCCTGACGAGGAGACTGTAGAGGCAGACTCCCCCGATTCACGGCCCAACAGCGCGGGTCACACCCCATACTGCCTCTCCCCGGATGATGTTTGGAGCAACAGGGACACGCTCAGCAGATTACAGCAGATTACAGACCCAGAGGGTCTGGAGAGCGGGTCACTTAAGCAGAACGGGGGCCAGCTGTGCCAAGCAAAAGCCACTCAAGAGAGTTACGCAAACTCCCGAGAGAAGCAGCTGAGTTTCCTCTCTCTGGGTGCATTTAAAGAAGGATCGGATCCTTCGCCGTCTGTCACTACCACCACCACGACTCACTCCATGCCTGCGGAGGTGAGCTCGCCACAGTCCACAGAGGTGGACGAGTCTCTCTCCATGTCATTAGAGCAGGGACCAACCACTGGCAGCCACAGAGAAGGAGAGGACAGTCTTCACCATTCTAACTCCAATGGCAGCCATTTTGTAGGCATGTCTTTACCAGTGAGGAAGCCTTCGAGGTCGTTGGGTCAGGGTTCAGAGATGGGCCGGCCTACAGCTCCTAACACACTGCATTTTGAGGGGACGTCTCATGAAGTGGACCTGTGTCTTGTTTCCCCTTGCGAGTTCAAGCATTTCAAAGCTGCAGACGCAGGCTCAGGGCTGACAGAGTCCTCCAGAGGACCCTTCGCCCCACATAACCACGGTAACAACAACAACACCAAGGACATGTCACCCAGCGAGTCAAACACCCCCGTCTGCACCGAAGACTGCCCGTCCACCACAGCCGACGGAGCTCTGGACTCGGACGAGGACGAGTCAGACAGTGAGCCCACCAACTCCCCACGTGACCTCCGCAACAGCCAGGCTCTGCATCAAGACCCACCTCCAGCCCCTCTGAGGGACAGCCCGCCCTCGCCGCCACACCCAGATCCCTGCATGCCCGTTCCCCAGTGTGACTCTGATAATCACGGGAAAAAGACAAAGGGCTCTGGTGTGCGAGGGAAGAAATCCCCTGTGGTGAGTTTCTGCTTTTAGCACAAGCATTCAGGTACCTCAACTTCGAGAAATTAGCAAATCTAGTGTTGTCTTTTGCGTCAGTGCAGAGTCTAAAACGCTACTTGCGTAACCCAGCACCTGTTAATTTTAATAGCACATGAAATCCCAGCTTATATGCACGAATAAGAACAACAATTCAGCTGATGCCAAAGTGTGTCCCACAACCTTTCCGGTTGACAGCTTGTACTAGCTTGAATCGAGTTGTTTGTCACGTCAAAAAAAAGATTGTGTAAGCAAGACTTAACCCTCAGCTCTGTCCTGTTTTGTTTGTCTTTTCAGCCCCCCCAGATAACGAGCTCAGGGAAAAACAGGCCTGGCAACCAAAGCGGTGCCACAAAGGGAAAAGCATCCTCTACTCGTACGCTCTCATCCAGCGCTCGTATAGCACCAGCAAACTCCTCACACGGTCCAGGTATCAGAATAAACAAATGATGCCGCATGATGCCGAAGTCTGGTTTCTGAAAGGTTTTGCTCTCGTCGCAGGCTCTAAATCCACCTCTGATGAGGAAGTCACCATCTACGTGGACCTGGCTTACATCCCCTCTGGAGTCTCCTCCTCAACGGTCAGCGTGGATTTCTTCAGCTGCATCCGTTCCTCCTGTTACATCGTCAGCGGCGACAGTCCAGAGAGGGAGGCGCGTCTGGTTCACACCCTCAATGTGCTGCTGGACAGTAAGCCATTCTGGCCTGATGGGACACAGGTACAACCACATTCATGACTGTTCTATGCGTCACATTATGTCGTGACTTTTGTAAATATTCCGTCTCCATCATCCTCGTCTGTCCGTCCAGGTGACGGTGATCCCCACCTATGAGTCGGTGCAGATGCAAGAGTGGTACCAGCAGACCGTGGACAGACAGAAGGAGCTGGGCATCACCGTGCTGGGATCCAACAGCACCGTCGCCATGCAAGACGAAACTTTCCCGGCCTGCAAGATCGAGTTCTGAAGAGCAAAGGAGTCAGAGTTAGAATCAGAGTTTATGCACGAAAACGATGAGGTCATTTTTTTCTTGCCTCGATTCATCTTTTAATCGAGGCAAGAACTGCATGAAGTTTTCCGACCCATGACCTTGTTTAAGACGGGAGAGGTGGCTCCGTCATTGCCTGTCTGCAAATGGCAATTATCCTGGAGCAAACCCAGCCCACATGGGATTAAAAGTGCAATGTGTACATTTAGTACTGAGGTGTGGTAGTGGCCTGTGCAATGCTTCATGGCCTAATTTGCCGCTTGGAAGCCATGTTTATGTAGGTAAAATAACACAGTACTGATCAGATCAAAAGCATCCCTTTTGCTCATCTCCTTCATATTATTCCGTTGGCACCAAAGTTGTCTGTAGCGTACAGTGAGAGCACTTGATGAATGGGAATGTAACAGCCGCAGCATGACCGTAGCGCCGTGATTTCACGCTCCACACGAAAGGAAATGTTCAAACCTGCAGCGGTATTATCTGGTGTGATAATGCCCCGCTGGAGATGAGATTAGTACAGAGACAAACCGAGACTGAATTGAATAGCATCAAAGCAATCATATTAAATCTGCTGTGTACAATTACAAGAGTGTAAAATTATAATCAAAACAGTAAATGAAAACGTGCAATCGTATTAAAAAAAAAAAAAAAAAAAAGGAATGTTGAGTTCAGGGTGTTTTTGATGGAAATGGGAAAATGCCTCACCTTTTTTAAAAAAAAAAAACTGTCCTTGTCCCGGTCTGAATGTCGAAGAAAGAGCGCCACCTTGAGTCGAGTTGTAAGTAAATCACGACTCTTAATCTGCCTTGAGAAGAGTTCGTTCGTTTTCGGAGACCGAGAACGCACCGCTGACGCGTTTAACGTCAGAAAACCACTTCAGAACTCAGAAGAATGTTTTCGTCATCACGTAAAAAAATAAATTGTTTACAATATTCAAATAATTTGCTGCATTTAAGTTTCTTGTTGTTTTTTTTTCTTTGGGTGGAGTGTTATGGAGGGACGCTAACAACATGAAGTGTAACCGTGTGCAGTGTGTTCTGCATGGATAATCCTGTGTGTGTCGTGCTGTTTCGTCAGTGCATTTGGGGTGAGAGGTGTGTGTGAGCAGAGAAACTTCTCAGTACGAGAGGTGGAGTTATGTTTGAAATAAAAAAACGTGTTCTCGATGCTTTCGCTTTTCATTTCATTCTTGACCCAGGAAAGTCTCATCTCTGCAGTAGGTAGCCTTTATTAAATTATTATATCAATTTAAACTGTTATGGTCCTATCACCGATAAATTAAAATATATTTTTGTCAGTTTTAATCTACAGAACTTTCACTTTCAGTTTGACTCGATAAATGTTCAACCGTATAAAAGAACCGTCCAGAAATTATAGTGCATTTTGTTATTTCGTGTTTGTACTCCAATTATGATTTTCTGCAACAAACTTTGTATTTCCTGTCGTCTTTCTTCTATTCTTCGTTTCTGTTTCGGTGTCAAACACTCAATTAATCTTAATCTTTGATTTGTGTTGTACCACAAAGGTGGGATAACTGTGTCCTATTGTCATTATAATCCATTAACAGGATTAGCGTTTTTGGTCACATTATAATGTAGGCCAATGTAATCTAATCTGGCCTGATTTAATTAAGAGGCTCTTACTGTAGTGGTTGATCAGCACACACACACACACACACACACACACACACACACACACACACACACACACACACACACACACACACACACACACACACATTGAAGCATCATGTCTGATCATAATCATCAGCAGGAATATGAAACTGTTGATAGCCAATCAGGCGTCTGTATCTGGTTCCATGCAGCGATCTGTCCATCATGTCTGCTGTCACGTCCAGCCTGTCGAATGATCAGGAGATGAAGCTGCTGTCTCTCTTCGGACATGTCAGACTCCATCTCCTCTACAAGGCCAGCGTCCACGGCTTCACCGCTGCTGCTTTCCACAGTCACTGTGACCAGCAGGGCCACACTCTCATAGCGGCCTTCAATGCCGCCGGGCGCGTCTACGGGGCCTACACCTCCAAGGATTACACTAAGAGTGGGCAGGCCGTCAGCGATGGTGAAGCCTTCCTGTACAGCATCACCGCAGAGCAACCCAAACCACTGAAGGTGCTGGGCATTGGCGGACAGCCCGCTTTCACCGACGTCATCACTGGTCCAGATTACGGTGCTTTGGTGTTCCTGCACGACGACAAACCCGCCATACTGTCCAACCCGGGGACAAACTTCAACTTTCAGGCTGCAGACGTGCACGGGGGGGACTTTGCACTGACCGAGCTGGAAGTGTATCGAGTTGAAGGTTGGTGCTTTTTGTTTTTGTTAAGGTGAAATTCTCAAGGTTGGATGTTTTGTGAAGCTGCATTTGTTGTGCAGATTTGGGAGTGCTGCTTAAGAAACCCTGGAGGAACATTCAATGGACGTCGGAGTACGTAAAAATGCTTCTACATGGATGGTTAATTTTTGTAACTACCCATAATCCAATGCTGCAAATCATGATAGAGATTTGCTGAAAGATTGAACTGAGATGAACAAAATAATCTCAGACTTTAAGCTCTGAAATCACCTTCAGACCTGTTTATGTCCCCTGTAGGAAGAGGCAGCAGTTGGTGGAGGACATTCTGAAGTACAGGCCAGGCATCAGGGCCGTTCCCCAGGCCCGGATCCTGTTGGTGGGCCTTGTCGGAGCCGGCAAATCCAGCTTCTTCAACTCCGTCAACTCGATGTTCCGGGGCAGAATGACGTGTCAGGCCATTGCTGGGACGGCAGACAAGAGCGTGACCACTCAGGTGTCGCTTCTCACACCACAATGCAAATCAACCAGCTCTGCATTGGAAGCTGAACGCATCCACAACCGTAAATTATGTTTGACGCCTCACTTGTAGTACCGTACCTACTCCATAAGGGCTGGGAAAAGCGGGAAGCCTCTGCCTCTGGTCCTGTGCGACACAATGGGGCTGGAGGAAACGACCGGTGCCGGTCTGGACATCGAGGACTTGGTCAACATCTTCGGTGGTCACATCGAGGACCGTTACCAGGTTTCCTATTTAAACCCCAGCAACCACATTTTTCATGTAGATTCTGGGAGTTTTATTGACCTCCTCTGTGCTTGCTTCTCAGTTTAGTCCCTCCGGTCCCCTCATGCCGGACTCTCCTGGCTATAAGAAGCTGACGACCCTGAATGACATGATCCACTGCATGGTCTACGTGGTGGACACCAGCAACTTTTCGCTCCTCACCCAGAAAATGCTGGACAAGTTTGACGCGGTCCGCAAGAAGGCCAACCGGATGGGTGAGCGCTGCACTGTTTCATACACGTGTTTTTAGTTAAGGCAGCGCTGTGTCCAGGCATTCCTCCTGGTGCAGGATTGATTCTTTTTCCACTCGTTTACCTGCAGGTATTCCTCAGATTCTGCTCATGACTAAAGTCGACAAGGCGTGCTCTCTGGTGGCAGAAGACTTGAAGACAGTTTACCAGAGTGTTTACATCCAGAGGAAGGTAAACGTCACCACCTCAGTGTGGTGTGATGACGGCAGCGGTGCTGTTAGTGTGACAGAGCAGTAAAATATTCATATGAATGGAATGTCAGTCCACCATGTTTCTATGGTAGCCTGTGATAGAGAAAACAAACTTTTAAATGACCATAAATGTGCAAATTTAGGAACATTTCCAAAAAGGAAATAGAAAAGTACAATTAATGCAATCTTTAAGGGATTCTACGTTCTTCTGCAGGCCCGAGAGTTGAGCCAGTTTCTGGGCATCCCCTTGAACTGCGTGATACCAGTGAAGAACTATTGTGAGGAGCTGGAGCCGGATCAGGACACCGACATCCTGCTGCTTATGGCTCTGATGCAGATGCTGAACTACGCCGACAGCTTCTTCGAAAACCAGCCCGTCTATGAGGACGCGGAAGCCAGCGTTCAGCAGGAGGGCTACAAATCCTGCAAGTTAATGCGGCCAGATATGTGAGAACAAACATGTTATAACACCTGGACACTGCCTTTGAGCTTGAATTACTCTGAAAATGCTCCCCGCACACTCATGAGTTTCACCTGCCCCACAGACCAGGACTCCCCCCTCCCCCCTCCCCCCTGCAGCAGCACCATGTTGTCGTTTGCTGCCATGACAATGATGTTTGGGTGGCTGTAATGCATCATCTGTTTTTTGGTCTTAAAACAAATTTGTAATATTGTTATCCAGCATGTGGGAGATTTGTGAATGTGGTAATTAAATAACATTAAATGGGGCTCTCTGCTGTAATCATCATTTCAATAATAAACTATTCGTAAACAGGAGTTTCTTGGACATTTTGGTTCACTGAAACCTCTCATATTTACACATCAAACATCATCCAGGTGTATGAATTTCATGAGAATTTCGATTTAGATGGCCCATTATTTTTACCATTATATCCTTTGATTCAAAAATATGATAATATATTATATTAGATTATATTCCAGAGTGTCGTTAATTATGCTTCATCCCCATAGAGTATGACTGGTGGGATTTCAACTTTTATAACAGCATTATTCAACTTATCTTTCTTTCTCTCAGTTGGCCACTAGAGGTCAGCCGTTCTTTCATAATCGCTAATGTTATAAAATGGTTACGAATCTAGATAGAGAAGATGTTAATGATTTAAATTCTTTTGACTTAAAGTCCTTGTATTTAGCTCTGGGTGTTTTATCCCGTTTTCCCAAAGATTCTTTATTTTGGATATATGCATCTATTTTTAAAGGCATGTATTATCGTGCGTTTCTGTCTTTATTATTCATGGGAACGCTGACGTCGAAACAGTCCACATGACTGAAAGGCGTTTCAAATGCTTGAAAGGCGACGAGTTTCTCTCGGGCCAATAACAAAAGCTTGCTGGTTTCGGTGCCGCCCTCCTCTCGGCTCCCGTATAAAAAGTGCCGCAACGTTGCCAATAACAAACCGTCCTGCACGTTTGAGGCTCTCCCGCGGACGCGCACGGCGCCGGTTTACAAAAACAAGCCTTTTCTTTCTCCTCGGCGGAATTCATTCTCACTTTTGCAAAGCATGATTCCAGAGGAAAGCTTCTTGACCGTCGAGAACAGGTAAGACTTTTAAAGGTTTTGTTCGGCTTTTGCTTGCTCGGCTGCAGCGGCGGGTGTCATGTGGATGGGAATCGTGCTCGTCCTTTGACCCCTGTGCATGAAGATACAACTTTTCTCTGGCTGGATTGAGATCGCCTGCAGAGCTATATTACCCAGAGGAGCTGAAACTAAACGCCCAGTTTATTAGACACGTTGTTAAAGTTATTTAGTCTTTTTAAGGGGGATTTTTAGCATTTACCTGCT
>BJFM01002958.1:0-45654 GCA_016586285.1 Arothron firmamentum
TATATTACACATGCATGTGCAATATAACTTGCTGTTGTGGTAATCATGTGACTGTGATGGAAGTGACAATTCTAAATGGTGGCATCACCAGGGAAAGGATCTAAATTTAAAAAGCAGTTCCAGATCTCAAATGCCGTACCCTATTTTACATTTAATTTATCTATAAGACAAAATTGTATTATTAAGCTGTAAAAATTGTTATTTCCTTATTTTAAACTTAAAATACATTTGCACAATACAGTGTGCTCCACTTGGTGTTGGTTTGAATAAAAATGGGTTGTAGCTCCTCTTTGATCTCTCTTTCCCAAGATGTTTTTCATTCTCTTCCCTTATTTTGAGATATAACTACACAATATTTAAGGGTCAAAGAAAAAAAAGCCTTTTATTTTTCTAAAAAGATGACGGTTATCGATTCCTCCGCTGTTTTCATCCGAGCCTGCCTGTCTTGTTTTTTTGTGTGTAATCCATTTGGCCCGAAGCTTCTCTCTGGTGTGTTTGTATGAGAGTATGTAGACGATGTATTTCTCAGTTTGAGATATGAGAGGTGTGCAAGCAGAGTGCCCACGGCAAAGTTTAACATCTGAGCCCCAAAACGTGAACATGCCAGAAGAGAGGTGGAAAAAAGACCCTGACAGGTCTCCACGCTGTTTATCTCTTTCTGATTTTCTTCTGAAGTCGTGTCACCTGAGCACGGTTGAGGGGGGAAGAGGGCATCTCTCAGACGTCCCTCTGAACGGACTGAGACGAGGGGATAATGGAGACATCACCTCGGCGCTGCATATGGTACGCACATGTTAAAGGGGAGGAAAGTGATGGGATATTCGAGAAATGAGAGGGAGAAATGAATGAGAGAGCAGTCCTGATGCAATGATGACAGAAAAGTTGTAACTGAGCATCGTGGCTAAAAGATGAATACAGTCGGTGAACTCTGCTCTGATTCAAGAAAGATGAGGAAAGAAATACTGAAAGGTACGACAAATTACACGCATAGACCGATATAATCTGTTATTACTGTTATTAGTTATTTTCTCTTCAGCTTTCTCCCATAGTCTAAACGCCTGTAGTTGGGGGTCAGGTGAATCGACCTCTGCATTGACCTTAGATGTGTGCATGTGAGAAACAGTGGAGGGTAAATTGTTATTCTTGGTATGTTAATTAACAACCAGTGTGTATCTCCAAACACGAAAACCATGCGAAAGCCATCAAGGATGGTGATTCGTTGGTCAAAGGGATCATTTCGAGAGCTGTATGATCAGTGTAGTCCTCAGTCCTTCTGTTGAATAATTATTTAAACTGCTGTTCATTATTTTCTAGGTTGAGTTAACAGCAATTGATCACCATGTAACATTAATTCAGTGAAATGTGCTCCCTCAGCGATTCTCTGTTTGATTACAAAACATCACAAAAAAAAAAAAAAGGACCTTCACAGCATCTTATAATAGTCGGGGAATGACTCAGCACCCATCTGGTCGTTGTTTTGGATGTCAGGCCAGCCGGCTCCTGGGGCAGAGCAGCACGCAGAGCCATCCTGGTGACAAACACCTCTGATGCAAACGCTCTGCTGGTGTTCCAGGTGGTCGGCCATCAGAGCTTGAAACGCTCGCGGCGTGACGCTTCCACCACCTGGATGGTCGGATCATGCAAGGACGACTGTTTTCATGGGGTTGTTGTCCTGCAACCTTCTTTCATTTGTATGGCTGCCATGGACTGTGTACAGGTACATCTGGATCCCAGCCGGTCAGCCAGAAACATCAACAGTTGTCATGTCTGTGCACACAAAAGTGCTTAAAATAAGCAAAATTTGGCAAAAAAAAAAAAAAAAAAGAAAGAAAAAAAGTGGGTGGGGGGGCTGATTTTGTTGCAGGTATGGAAAAAAAAACAACCACTGCCAGAACAACCGTTCAGTGAGGTTGTAGTTGTTGGGCAGCAGAGGATGGAGGGAGAGGTGATAGGTTTGACTACAAGACAAAAAGAAAGGGACCATTAATAACAATAATAATAAAACAGAAAGTATATCTCAGCTCTGAGCATGTGCCCGTGGAGCTTTGGGTTCCAATTATCTTTTCATTCCCACAACAACAAATATAGATAATTGAAATTAATCTGGCACCTTGTTGATTAATCAGATAAATCACAGCTCCTCTGTGATTAATCTGACTCAAATATTTAATCATTTCACAGGCTGATGTAGAAAAAAAACACACCTGAGGCTCCTCATTTTAATCAAGAGAAATGTTAAAAATACATTTTATTCATCTTGTCTTTTCACGACTTAAGGGTTCCTTATTTATTATCATTAGGCAATCAATGAATCAGCAGACAGTTTTCAGGAAGTTAGCAATTCAATTGTGCATCTCTTTTCTCCTTATACCATCTCTTGTTATTCGTATTGATGAAAAAAAAAAACGGCCCCGTCTTAGAGGGACTCAACAATCAACAATTAAAAAAATAAGAAGATTTTTGATTGTGATTGTATTAACTTTGCCCGATTTTTTTTTCCTTTTTCTGTCACCTGTCCATTAAAGCCACATGTGTCTCAGCATCTCAGCTTTCTTTGTTTGTTTCTGTGACCCTGAAAATTAAGTAGCCACATTTCTTTGTCTGTGTGTATTCCTTCTCCCAGTGGCTCAACGGTCTGGATTTAATCTAAATGTAAAGCGAATCTCTTAAAGGTTTGTAACTTTTCACAAGCTGTGCTGACTCTCAGCAGCTAAATGCATTTCTCATATGGGGGAGCTGCAGGACCTTCTTGCATCAAATCATCATGTAAATTAAAACACTTGTTTTTTTCTAAATTTCACTTCTTTCCTCATTATTGTTGTAACATGTCTGGGTGAATGCTTTTATGTGTTTTTAGTTCTGTTTTCCTGTGATTGCTGTGATTGATTTACTTTTTGTCTCTCGGACTAATTGCTGCGCACCTGAATCCAACCTAATCGTGTCTTTATTTAAGTCTGGGTTCCTCAGGCTTTTGGTGCCAGAAGGTCTGCTTCCAGCAGTTCTCTGTACTCCCCAGTGAGTTTTTGTTTTTTCCTGAGTTCCCTGTGGATTTTTTTTCACCTGTGGATTCTTCCCCTGTGGTTCTTTGTGGTTTTAGTTTATTTTCAGAAGAAGTTTAACCTAGCGCTTTGAGTTTGTTCATTTTACAAGAAGTCAAACCTAGTTGATCTAGCGTTTTTAGTTTTTTCTCTCTCTGGCTGTTTTTGGACAATAAACACTTGAACTGCAACTGTTGGGACGTCTGCCTCTGCTTGTGGGTCCAGAATGTTCTCCTCATAACAATTTTTCTTGTGTGAGCAGACTAATGGAACTGTTAATGTCTTTCAATCTACCTCTTTCCCTGTTCTTTCATACCTTTTAGCGCTGTAATCTTTTTTTGTTCATTTTCCATTCCTCTGACTTTCTGTACTATGAGCATCATTTAACACACACACACACACACACACACACACACACACACACACACACACAGGTCTATGATGTTTCCCAGAAACACAACATTCAGCCAGATGTTACCACATCATCTAAGTCATGGCGGGGCCATTAAACCTGATTTTAAAGATGAGGTTGTGCAGTGAAAACATTTTAAAATGAAAAAAGTTTTGCATTTATTATATATATTTTGATGCTCCAACTTTAGACAAATGCCAACCATCGGGCCCCACGCTCAGCGTCAACGTCAGTCAGGCACAGTAGTGGCAGCAGCTTGGCCATGTGCGGCGGTTCAGGGTGATGTACATGTGCATGCCTGTGCTTGTATTTGAAGTACATCTCATCATTTTATGTCATGTTTGTTTCTTTGCCCTTAATCAAAATAAGAACATGGATCAACTGTGTCCAGGAAGTGTACATTTTCAACTCAAGCGTTACCTGCACAGGTCATTTCATGCCCGTGTTTTGCCGCCTGATGACGCAAGAGGTTTTACGGAGACTGAGCTCCAGGTGATGGCTGTTACGCCACATGATGAAGAGCGCCTGTTGTGTGAGTCCAGGGCCGTAATTCTTACGGGCGACATTGTTTGTGTTTTGAGGCGGGGGGGGGGCAATATTTATCAGATGTAATTCTGTCGGCTCACCTGCCGTCTGGAGGGGAAATGTTTCACTTCCTTTGGCACAGGACATCCGTCATCTTGTCACAGCGACGCAAGGGTCGTCAAGTCTACCAGGTGGGGGGGGGGGGGGTCAGGACTGTACTCTGCCTCCCACTGAACAGCTGGCCACAGCCGTTCCCCTCGTTGCATGCTGGTGTATATTTTTTACAAGGACAGACAAGAAGGAATGACTAGAAAAACAGACAGGGTTGTATCTAATCTGAGCGAATCTGGTGAAATGAAGGGTGTGTGTGTGTGTGTGTGCGTGTGTGTGTGTGTGGGGGGGGGTGCGGTCACAGGCGCCAACCTTATCAAATCCAGTTGTCCTCCTGGCACCAAAGCCCAGGACAGATGCAGTGAAATGTCATTTCCGACACTTTGATGACATAAGGTTGTGGTATTTCGGGGATGTGGAGGTCACATAACTGTCACAGGGGGGGTTTCTTCAGGTTGCATCCTTGCAAGTACCGGATCCATACCTTTAGGCTAAATATGGACTGACATTTAATTATTTTCATTTCATAATTTTGTTGAACACCGCGATGAGCATGATGAGACGGGGTCAGATTCGACTGAGATGGTGCACGAGGCCTATTACACAGGCAGACCATCACACCCTGTCAGAGCCAAGTTATTACTCAGTCCAACAGCGTTAGATGCAATTAATTTAGCTTTGCACCATTTATGATGTTTTATATCAATAATGGTGCATAAAGATATAACTTCACTCTAAACTCGTCTTCAGTTTAAAACCCAAAGTTTTAGGGTCTCTTAAGGTGAACTGATCCAGAAGGTAGGAGGCCAGCTGTGTGGGCTTTGTTGTTTTGGAGCAGGTGGTACGTACCATTATTGTTAAAACATAAATCAAATCAATATTGAGCTCCTTTCTGCACACCTAGTGGCCAGCCAAGGAAGTGCTTCTCCTTATTTCTTTGCTGTTTAATACTGCAACATTTTTCCTCAATCCTAGAATTTAAATAAATAAATACAATAATAAATTTGAATTTATGGAAATAGCCAGATTTTACCGTATATTATCAATGGGTTGATTTTTGTTAGTAGTTGACTGTTGTGGAGAGTTTTATGAGGAAACCCAGAGGGCCGTTACTCTGCCCGTTTGAGTGCTGAGTACAGGCATGGCGGTTCATTCAGTCAGCTTGTTAGTGATAAAAATGAGTCCTGCTGCACGGAGACAAACAAACAGTTCAGATCTGTGGCCTCAACCAGAATGCCAATCAACAGCAACATGGAGCTGCTAATGAATGAGAATCGAACTGCATCGTTTACCACAACGGACTAATTATGTTCTGAAGCAGAAAATCCTGTTTCTGGTTTCCTTTCTGCACTGTGGTTTTTCATAGCTGTCGCCATGTCATGTTCATAGATGTTTTCTTACATATAAGCTTACATTTTCTTCCCCAATTAAGATTTTGCTCTATCTCAGTAACAGTGCAGTAACAGCCGGCAGTCTTCTCCCTCACATTAGAAACTTACCAAACATGTGACGGAGCCAAGCTGGGAAGCACATTCCAAGCTCTTCTTCTCCTTCTTGTTTTGTACTTATACCCACCTGCGGACTCACATTGTTGCCATTCTTCGTGATTTTGGAAAGATGGAATTCACGCCAGTAACGACGCTGAGGACCAGAGGAGGCTGAGGCTCACTGATAAACAAGGAAAACTCATTTAGAGATTTACATGTGTGATTCTTTGTATGTGCCTTTTCCTGCCTCTGTGTGTGTGTGTGTGTGTGTGTGTGTGTGTGTGTGTGTGTGTGTGTGTGTGTGTGTGTGTGTGTGTGTGTGTGTGTGTGTGTGTGTGTGTGTGTGTGTTTGTGTGTGTGTGTGTGTGTGACATACAAGCATATTTAAGGACCATTTTTAACTACACACTGTAGTGTTGGTCCTCATCCTCTCTCTCAGTACTTCACTTGTGTGAAGGCTTTTTAATTTCATGAAATGTTTGCTATTTATTGATTATTTAGCACAAGTTGATGTTTTGCTGCCCTCAAAGTGTGGAGCAGTTATTAATTGGAAAAGCAGGAGTGTATTGGATCAATACTGCATTTATTGTGGCACAGTTTTAAAGAAGCAGTGAGCTGGGGATTATTACAGCACCACAGGCTGAAAAATAAAATAAAATAATTCATTTAATAGCTCCCAAATGAGGGGAAAATGCTGGCTGTGCGATCCAGTCAGTTTTAAAAAAGGTGAGCGTTCATATCCAACCTTGTTATGCTACCATTTATTAGCTATAAGGAAGCGTTTGTTTGTCTCGAGCAAAGTAACTCAAAAACTTGTAGATTTTAATGATATTTACAGAAAATGTTGATAAATGGACAAGGAAGATATGATTAAATTCTGCTGATGTTCTGGATTACTGTTTTGGGTGTGAGTCACAATATGTGGGGGAGGGAGCTGCTTGGTGGAGGTCGCTCTATGAGCGATTTTCTGGTCATTTTATTAGTTTGTTTGCTCAAAAGCACTTCAGAAAAGTTCTCATTTGTCTCTCTCTGTGACCTTTGGCCTTTTTCTATTTTACCCCATTTACCATCTCCACTGGGATCGTTCACCTCACTTGGGTACTTCCTGTTATTCTGTTTTCTGAGCCAGTGACTAATGTACATGAGATGAGCCCTGACTCAAAATCCCAGAATTCCACTCTCTGTCAAGTACTGGCCCCGTCTGGCAGCAGGACTAATTGATCCAGATGGACCACTCTAAGCAGCATATTGGTCTGCTTGATGGGAAGTTTGACAGACAAGGCGAAACAATCGATCGACGTGACGTAGTGTGCGCACTCTTTTACCAGAACACTTTAAGTTTCAAGTGCCCAGCTGCCATCAAACCACCCTCACAGAGTGATGGTGTTGTGCCGTTATATGTATTTCTATGTGCCGTTTTTTAGACCAGATGCTCGAAATCCGCCTCCCGCTCCTATCCTTGTGACGTCTCGCTCAGTCCTGGCCGAAGGTCCTCAGCACCGCGTCGGCGTACCGGAACGCTTCACGGGAGGCCCTGAGATGTGCGGCAGCGACGCCACCATGCTTCTCACTGACCATTCTTGCCTAGAATGGGTGGAATGGGAGCGACAGTTGCCAGCCCGTTCATTATTCCAGATGTGCAGAGTGTTTGGTGAGGGCACTTCTAGACCCACCGCAGCAGGTATGCCACTGGCCGTGTGTCAGGCCCAGTGGAGCGTAGCGCGCTATGCAGCGGAGTTTCAGGATATGGCTTTCTGCATCACGGGCATAGCTGTTTCTGCAAGGACTGGCCAAGGACATTAAGGTCATGTTGGTGGCATATGAGCCACCCGTATCACTAGATGGCGCCATTGAGCTTACCAGCCAGCTGGACCTGCAGACAGGCCCACGGGCACAGCCGGCAGCCAAGTCCACCGTCTGGGAATGGGAGCGACAGGGATCTCACACTGCCGCTGCCGGCGCTACCACCACAGCCAGCAGCCTGTCCCAGACCCACTACCTGAACCACTTCAGAACCTGTCTCAGAAGCAGTTTTCGAACTGGCACCAGCACCAGTATCTGTCCCAGAACCAGCTGAGGCTGCCACCCCTGCAGCAAAGCCTCAAACCCCTGAAGCTAAAGCTGCTCTCAAAATCCTGGCTAAGGCTGCACCTGTAGAAGATGAAGCTGTCCCTGTGGAGGCTGGAGCTGCCCCTGAAACTCCTATTCCTGCTCATGCCTCTGCTAAGTCTGCTCCTGCTCCCGCTCCAGTTAAGCCAGTCCCTGCTCCTAGCCCAGCCAAGTCTGCTCCTGCACCAGCTAGGTCTGCCACCGCCCCAGCTCATGGCACCACTGCAACTGCTCGATCTGCCACTGCACCAGTTATGGCTGCCCCAGTCCCTGCTAAGTCAGCTGCTGCGGCGGTCGAGTCTGCTCCGGGGGGCCGGAGGAGGGGTCCAAGCTGCCGGGAGAAGCGGAGGCTCCAGCTCCAGATGAGATCGTTGGCCCCAGCCCGCCCTCCCCCCGTCTCCCCCCGTCTCCTCCCGTCTCCCCCACGAATCATTGGTGGCGGTCATTGGTGGTGGTCCGTTGTATCCAGTTCTACGCCTGATTCACCCCCGGTTGCAGAGAAGGAGGTGGAGCCTGGGCCAGGAGGGATGGAGCCCTCCCACTCACAGAAGTTCCAGCTTTCTTTTGTCTTGCCTCGTCAGGTTACCCTCCTCGTTTTTGGGACATCAGGAGCCGTCCCCTGAGGGGGGGGTTCTGTCACGGCTGCCGGTCTGCTCCGGCTCGCCCTCCCATTTCCGTCTCATCCGCTCCGGACCTGCCACGCCTCCAGTATCGACCCATCCGTCCCTGTCGCTGTTGCCGGCCTGCCTCCTATTCCTGCTTCTCATCCCCGGCGCTACGCCCACTGATCTGCCGCACCGACAGCTCGTTACTCAATCAAGCCAGCATATATAAACCCTGGACTTTGACTGACTCGCCACCAGACCGTCTTGCCGTTTTACTTTACTTGCCATTATGTCACACGTGGATCCTTTATCTCGAACCCTGAGAACCGGTGTTGCACCTCGGTGAGTTCACCTCGGAACAAATTGTCATGTGAATCATAAAATTCTGCAAACTAATTAAATGCTGGCTTTACAAAGGTTTTTGGATGGTAAATACAGCTTTCTGTGAAAAGTCTTTTTCTTCCAACGGAATTAAACACAATCATTGAATGGGAATTAATCATGATTTATCCAAATATAGCCGTGGTGGCTGTGTAATTATTCAGATTCCAAATTGTAATTCTTTAACAGCCCTGTTTTCTAACTATTTTGAATATCTGAGTGTTTGTTTTTTTCCCTTTATCCATTTTTCAAATCATGTGAAGGACTCCGCGTTGCCTCGCTGCTGAGTTGTTCCACGGTTCAAGCAGCGCTGCCTTGAACTGTGCAGCCACTTGAGCGTTAAACCGCTTTACTGCAAAATAACAAAAGAGAAGCAAAAGAAAGACAGCAAAATCCTCTGATCACCAAACTTGCAACACAGCAACACCCAGATTTCCACTTTCATGTATAGGCAAAAATCTATATAATCCAGGTTCTCGAAACGGACTGTGAAATCCAGTTGTCTCTGGTTGCATCACAGAGTCACATGTTCTCATCAGCCTCGCCTATTAAGGGCGCCATGAAGGTAAATGAACTTCCACCAAATGGCTGATCGCGGCCTGTAATCTAATGGAATTATCCAGTATCCACGCCAGCAGCTGTTGCCTCAACGTAACAGTTGCACGTTCCCTGCAGGAGCAGAGAAGCTGTCGGCTCTGCCATCTGGGCTTCACACACCAGCGGCAAACACACCGGTGTGCGCTGATCTCGTTTGTCATAAGCGCGGGGCCAGATTTAGCGACATTCCTTCTCATCCAGTTTTGCAAAGCTGGGAAATTGGTTCCACAGCGTGTGTGTGTTTGTGTCGTGAGTTGGGTGTTTTTGCTCTCACTAGTGTAATGAAGTGAGAGAGAGAGAAAAAAAACCTTGCAACTTGCTTGATTGCTTAGGTCATACATTGTTTAGGAGATTGAAACAGACATATTAGATAATGACAGAAGATGTGGTAAAAGTTCTATAGTTTTGGAATTTTTTTAAAGGAATGAGTGACATCAGAGAGAGCGCAGGGACTTCATCAGTACATTTTCTCTCCGATCAGGCGACAAGTCACAGTCTTTTAAAGGATTCCAGACTGTTGATGCAAATAACGCCCTTTTCTTCTGAGCTGCATCCAATCGGGTGGATAATACGGCTCTGAACAGTCCTTTAGGCTTCTCTCGTGTTTGATTTTAATCAAATATAATGTTTAAAAATCTCACATATGAATACTGCATAGTTTTCTGTTCCTGATTTCTGATTCCAAATGAGAGAAAGAAGTTTATAAAATGAGCAAAAGTATGACTTCAAACACTGTAAATGACCATTTCTTCTAACTGTGGAAAAGAACAGATGGTAATTGTGCACCACATTCTGATTCTAGGAATAAACGTCACAAGGGGCAAATCTTTTTGTCTGACTGACAGGTAAATGAATATGGCAGCTCTTGGTCCAAGACCGCTCTGATCCGGTTGGATGGAAGGAGAAAATTATAGATGTGCATTCAGTAAAAGCTGCTGTTAGAGATCTATTTTTACTTTAATTTGCCTCAACTGGACTTAAAGGCCCAGAACACAAAGCTGAACAAGACAAAAATCACACTTGTTACTCATAGTTCCAGAATAAATCAGGAATAAGATCAATTTCTTTTCAAATCAGTCATATGTTCCCTTTCTGAAATGTTATTTTCCTGTGTGTCTTTTGGTAATAAAGCTTCCTGTTTCCAGTCAAAGTGTATTCATTTGCTTTTTTTTCCCTGTTTGCACATCTGAATCTGTCAACTTGAATGTATTTTCACAGATTTCAAACCTCAGGACTGTCGTCCACGCTCCATTCTTCACTGCGTTTTTCCTGGGAAACTAATTTATCATCCTCTGACAACCCTGAGATGATTTTCAAATTTCCTTTGGACCAATGACGTTAAAAAACACCTGTGGTTGTAACATCACTTGTATGTCTCACATTCAGAGGATTTTTTTTCTTTTCCTGTATTATTTCTCGACGGCATCGTGTTGTTGCCCTGATACGAGATTTCATTAAAACAAATAAGTCCTGTCATGGCCTGCTTGTTTCTTTTTTCTTTACACTCACTGAAGTTTGGGATCAGTAGCAGTTACATGCTAGTATATCATTATTTACTCATTTCCAATAATAATAATTAGAAAACAGTCTTCAAAAATAGATACAGACCTTCACATGCATTAAGCTCCTGCTGGATGCAGTAGGTGCAGTCATGATTTTGGGTGAATTTAATGGATATTCACATGTTCACGAATCTCGATGGGTTCATTAACTGCAGTTGAATCGCTCAAAGAACAGTTTGTTCTTGTCGCCATCTTTTCAGACTCCTCCAGATCACTCCTCTTGTTGCTATGTGTGTCTGAACTGGATGGTCCAACCAATAATATTCTGTTAATCATTTTTAATTAGGGTTGATTAGGGTCACATTACCCGTATTTTATGTTCCATCTGTTAGGTTGCGATAGAGATAGATGGATCCAATAATAGCTCCAATCTCAGGCCGAAGCTTGCATTTAAATGTCAGCCGGGTCCTGACAGAAACGTTATTTCCCAGTTCTGTGAAGCAGCAGACACAGACTCAACCAAGTTCGTGCTCTCGCTGCAGATTCAAGCTGAAGGACACATCAGAAGCGACTTTGTGGCCAAACCCCAACAGCACACATGGTGCACTCCCTTTAATGGATGGGAGTTTCCATCTCCTTCAGCTCTCCGCAGCCTATTTCCAGAATCAAAGTCCGGGTTATTTATTTGTTTATATTATCTGGTTTATTTCTTGCTCTGTCCCATCAGTAATGGATGGAACGTTGCCCAAAGACACAATAGGGACACAACAAATTCTTGGGAGGAGATAAGAGTTGAATGTCGGCAGGGGAAAATCACTCTTTGCCTCCCATCTGTCTGCACACCCGACAGATTTGTGCGCTTGCGATTGTAATGAAATATCTGGTGAAGGCAGTCAAAGAGAGGATTAGAGACAGAAAGCAGCATCACATTATCAGAGTCAGTCCAGAGGAGCACAGGAGATGGACGGGCACCATGAGACAGGCGCAGAGGCGCACGGCAGAAGTTGCGCATGGAAGCATGGAAGGAGCATTTACACTCTAGCATGTAAAACATCAGCATGGTTTCTTTTTCTTTTTCTTTTTTTTCCAAAAAAACAAGTAATTTTGAAGCACTTGTTTGCAACTTCCTGTGTGTTTGAGGAGAATTTGTTTCAATTGTAAACACACTTTCAGGTGAGACGAATCCATAAACTAGAAGGGCCTGCAGAGCTGTCAGGAACAGCGAGTCTTTACGACAGCATTAGTGAGGAAACACCAGTGCGTCCTGCTACCTTCTCACATATCTGTCTGCCTCAATCCTGGACCCTAACTTGACCTATCGATGATCCTTTTGTCATGCAAATAAAAACCCTAACCCTAACCCTCAGACACAAACTCTCTTTTATTCTTTGTTTCTCTTTAACGGAATCATGAAAAGCCAAACCAGTGGCAAAAAAAATCAACTCAAAACATTTCATTAAAACAATAAAGTCGTTCCTCTAACACCCCAAAATCAATCTTTTTTTAAAAAAAATCTAAACACTTCACTCCCCAGCTTAACATGGAAGGATTCTTTTTCTCGCAGCGTTACGCTTGTTTTGGTTCATGTCCGTGATTCTCTGCACCCACGACCTCTGTGATGAATATTAAACCACTTCACGGAGGCTTCCTCTAACCACACACGCAGAAAAGCGGAGAGCAGCATGGACTTTTACCCACATCCCATCACCCCGTCGCACACGCGGAGTCTCACTGACACACAGAAATAATGGAGAGGAAAACGCATTTATGCAAACTGCTCAGAGCCGATAAAGGCAGTTATATTTTCAAGGATGTGTGGGTTTGCGTGACAGCAAAGATGACGAAGATCCAGATGCAGCTCATTTGACATTTGTTCTGCCGTCACACCCTGAACCAACATCAACAACAGCGGCGCAGAATCAATGGGGCCTTTGGTCTGGTGTGTCAACAAGGCAGAATCCGCCATTTTGGGAGGCATACAACAAACAGCCAGAAAACAAATAGATGGCCTGTGTGTCTGCTGGGGAAGGTTGGTTTTACTTTTTCTATCTGGAAGGGGACAAGAGCGTGTGGTGTGGATGAAGAGACGGAAAGAGGTTATTATAGTCAGCTGTATAGCTGCGGTTTAGAACTCAGGTTTCACTTTTCGGACAAATAAAGAACTTGCTGCCAGCTAGTGGGTTTTAATTAATGCAAAAATAATCGATACTTGAAGGCATTTGCATTTTATTTGCTATTGCTGGTCAGCATTCTTTCAATCTGCATGCAGAAATGCCAAAATATGCCCAGTTTATGTGCAGAAATTAACACTACGAGCAACCAAACTGTCAGGTGATAACGCTTATGCGTGTGATGAAAGGTAGGGATGAACTATGGACAGATGAGATGGAGAGAAGAGCAGCCAATGTGCCACCTTTCATTAGGATGGTGGAGAGAAGCAGACTATGATGTGCACTACCATCCATCAGTGCGGTTCTGACGGGGTGTTTGTCATCATGGCTGAGCTAAAGGCAAAGGCAACACTTCAACCTTGTCTGCAATGAGGCGAGACTCGCTCTGCAGACTCCATCCTTTCTCATTGGGATTGGAAGGGTGGCACGTGCCGCAAGGTTTGTGGCAGGAAAGACGTCACCGTCCTCCTCCCGCTGGTCTCTGCCCGATCTCCCAGTGCTGGTATGTTGGTGTGTACGACAGAAACTCCAGAAGGTAAAGTACATTTTATTCTCCGAAACCCAAAACTCCTTCTGGTACTTTCTCCTGTCTGAGTTAGCTCGTTGGCCTTTTCTCCTGGACTCTGGCAGTTTTAAATGTCCAATCAGTGCTGGCCTCAGTCCAGTCTTGCAAGTCTCAGGAAGATAATTTCTTCTTTTCCCCTTCTATAAAGAGCACGTTTGTCTGAGGGCACATTAGCTGTGAAATAAATAAATAAATAAAATGCAAGTCTGTCTCCAGGGAAGAAAAGGTCCTCTTCACTTAACCTTTATGTTAATTAAATTTTTAAGCTTGGCCTTTGCTATTACTTATTTTGCCAATAGCCTTGCTGGATGTGCTTTGGTATCTATCTAAATAATAGAGGACAGGATGGCTCCAGAGTTCAAACTAAAGTCTGCTGACTGTTCAGGTCTGGAATAAGTCAGCGTGTTCGTACGTTCAGCCATCGGGTACTGGGACTAGAAGCTGGTACACGGTGCTCTCACTCCTGAAGCCTTTAACACTCCCAGTTAGTGACATTTCTCATTATTGCTACAAGTTTCATCTTCAGACAGCATAAAAAGCCTCACACTAAGGTTCTGTGAGGGGATTTTCTTGCTTGCATATGCGATTTGGTGAACCCGGAGACAACCTGGAGCTTCAATGACGATGAGAAATAAAGCAGAATCAGTTTTGGCTTTGACTTCTCTCCCTCTTTGGTCATCTAAAGCTTCATTTTTCTTGGTGATATAGGAGTTAATTCATGCGATTCTTCCTTATCACTGACTGCAGCCGTCCTCCACTTTTAGACCAAAATTCTCCTTTTCATGTTTTCACACGGGAAAAGAAAGGCTTCTATGACTCTTAATTAATAATAAGTTGATTAAAAACTGAACTTTGATTTAATTATCCCATTATTCCAGCACCATGCCAAAATGAATGGCACTGCTTGGGCCTAATGGATTCGGAACATTCGAATTTAATGGCTCCTGATTCAGTGAACAGGGCCTGCTTTTGTGCACCACTGTTTTCAGAGAGCAGTGATTAATGTCAGGAAAGTTTCCCAGAACACGATTATTGGCCTGTTTAGTCATAACTGGTGTGCCACTGCTGTTACCAGTGAGGTCACTGTTAATAGTAGACGTTTCGCTGTTAGTCTAACAAAGAACCACACAGTAAAAGCTGACTATTACACAGTGCAGAGGCAGCAAGGAAGTCTCCATGGTTACTTCTGCAACCTTTTGATCTGATAAAAGCTGGTTCTACAGACTGAGAGGCATTCGTATAGATTATATATGATTAGCTTCATTTTCTCAATTTCACTGTGTAGCTCTGAGAACATGGACGCTGTTTGGATTCATGTTGTTCATGTTGTGCACATCCCGGTACTTTGAATTTATCATGAAAAAATTTCTGATTTTACTTTTAAAAGCTGATAATAACCACTTGGCTCATTTATTTCCTCTTCCCTCAGATTCCCAGGTTTGTTCTGAACGTGGCTGTTCTTCATTAACAAATTCCATTAAGCAAACTTGGCTTCGACAGGAGGTGAAAAGAATTATGGCTTCAATTGTTTTTCATTTCTTTATTTATTTTATTGGCGCGGAAACACGGAGAGCTCGGCCCTTTCTGAAGCACGTTTGTCTAATGAAATGTAAAGTCCTATCAGGCAGAATTTATACAGCTGCTCGCTTCTCATTTTTCTTGAGGGGATTTTGTAAATGTATTTTTCTGTCCAATTACAATCTGTTTTCAGCCCCAATTCTCTCGAAATGAGATTTATAATGTTAAATTCCAAACCCCTCTCTGTGTAAACAACAGAATATCATCTATCAGCAGTGTCTGTCTGGTTGCCCATAGAAACCGCTGTTTATTGAAGTAGGTCACCAATCATGACAAATCATGTAGTTTTCATTTATTCTGTATCTACTGTGTTTGCAAAGATGGAGTTTCCTGATGGCTACCTTGCTAAAAGGCCATGGAGCACCAGTTTAACATCCATCCATTTTCTCTACCTGCTTTATCCACACTTGGGTCGCAGGGGTCTGCTGGAGCCTATCCCAGCTGTCAAGGGGTGAGAGGTGGGGTACACCCTGGATAGGTCGCCAGCCTATCACAGGACTAACACAAAGACAGAAATCCCTTCACAATCACACCTGCGGTCAATTTAGACTCATCAATTCACCTAACAAGCATGTTGTTGGACTGTGGGAGGAAACTGGAGCGCCCGGAGAAAACCCACGCATGAAACGGGAGAAGGAAAAAACCTAGAGAGGCCGGAGCCGAGATTCAAACCCTGAACCTTCTTACCACCGTGTCACCCCCCCAGGTTAAAATGTCCTTGTTAATTATAGTGCCTTACTCAAGTCTTGTAATGACACAGCGCTGTGAAAATAACACACAACAGATCTGGAATTTTGTTGCAAGGCACACCCTGTAGGGACACAGAACGGGGAGACGCACAGCCGCTTACACACCCCAGTGGAGCTGCTGTGTTATTAACAAATTGCCTGTGACCCGGCCCCTGGGTGCGAGGCAGCCCCTGTCCCGATCTGCAAATATAGCGGCGGCTAAAGCTGGCAGCTCCTTCAACTGCTCCAGAGGAGACGTATTAAAGGTGGCAGGAGCTTTGGCACGCCTGTAAAACCCAACGACCTACGCCAGCTGAGCCTGGGGCGCATCGAGCTGCAGGTGCGCCAAACAAACGCGGGCCCCCGTGGAGGATCTGTCCCCATAGCTTCCTCGTAGAGGCTGCCTCACCAGCCGCCGTCGCACAAGACCCCATCCTCTGGGGTGTGTGAGGCCAACACTTACCGGCTCAGGAGCAGAACTGGAGAACACCATCAACGGGTGGTTGGCTCCTCCTTCTAAGGTGTGACTGCGGAGCACCAACACGACCATGCTGTTGTCATGGAGGACATTAACACCGGCTACAAAGACAGAAGAGATGCTGACCTGGGTAAGCTTCGGGTACCAGACCCATCGTTCCGACTGCAGATGAAAGGGAAGCAGCCAGAGGATCAACTGCAGCAGGACGGTACGGAGCAGCGGGGTCTCGCAGAGATCAGGGGTCTCTTGTGGATCTTTGAAAGCACTAATAGTCAAAAGAGCAAGAAGCTCTGCTCAGACTGCTGCAGGAGGAATCAAGAAAGAGAAAATCAACCTGTTTTCACTGTGCTGCAACATTTAAGAGGAGCTGCTAATTGCATCTGAAACCAACGCAAATATAATACTGATGTATGTTAGACGCGTTTGTGAATGTGCACATAAAAGCTACAACCAGAGATAAAAAAAATAAAAATAATAATAATAATTTAATAATAATTAAAATAGAAGCAAACCCCTGTGAATAAGTTCTTGTTGACAATGCTGGAATAATTCCTTTCTAATGATCTTTCACCAGTGAGGGCACATGATGAGCATGCATTAAGTATCAGGAGGAATCTGAGGCTTTCAGACCAGGATAGTGTGTGTGTGTGTGTGTGTGTGTGTGTGTGTGTGTGTGTGTGTGTGTGTGTGTGTGTGTGTGTGTGTGTGTGTGTGTGTGTGTGTGTGTGTGTGTGTGACTTTGGAGACATGAAACACACACATCATGCTGCAGACGTCCATCTTTCTCTTTTTGTCTCGTGACACCATTTTCTGTCCTTTCACAAGAACAAAACCAGGCTGTAATTAGATTCTCTGTTCCTCTATCCTCTCGTCCTTTCTGCCCGTGTGTCTATCTCAATATCAGCTCTGAAGTGTGCTGGACAATTTGCTCACGCACAAAGAATTCATTTTCTTTATGTGCTTCCCGCCCACCTCTTGTTCTCACCATAAAACAAAGTCAATTTGATGTGCAGACACACGCAACTCCAGACAACACACCTGTGTGCTCCATGTTATTCAGCATGGCTGCAGTTATTTGAAGAAAAAAAAAAAGGTTGCATTGCCTCAATACCCTCAGTATTAAAGCCATTATAATTCTCGGCTCTGTTAGTCGCCTTTAAGAGGTTTTTCAATCTAGTCTTCATCGGCTTCAACTTTCTTTCATGTATGGTGCGTGCGTGCGTGCGTGCGTGTGCACAGCAACAGGCAGCAGCACTATTTCTGTCCAAAACTATTCGGCTCACGCCGAGTAAAACGGGAGGGAATGTCCCGTCAAAATTCCATTTGTGTCTGAACACAAAAGCCTGTCGTACACGTAGATAAAAGGAACAAGTCGAGTGAATCTGACATGCACCCGATTTCTGTGGGCAAAATAAGTTTCCTCCTGAATCGGCTTTTACAGTGAAGGGTCCCTGCTGAAAAACAGTGCGTGTCACTTTTTTTGTAGGCTTGATTTCATTCACGGTTGATTTTTTTTTTTTTTTTTTTTACATCTAATTCCTTTTTCTAATCCCTTCTCCAGAAGCCACTTGTTGTGTTGGGGTGAGGGGGGATGCTAAATATTCACCTCAGGCATCAAGCTCCTTCTCCTCATGAGGATTATCAGCAAATGTATTGGTCACACAATCTCCAACCACCAACCAGCCCAAATGTAGGGTGGGCAAATACATTTAATGCTAATATATATTCAGATTTATATGAGTCCATGAATCGGGGTTGTACTTCACATACATCTCCGGAAACCTTTTCTAAAAGGTGCGGGAGTTCTGTTATTACTAGTATGACGCTATTCATATCGCATTACTGCCCTCTACTGGCCAATGTTTGACTAGCATTATTTAAGCTTCAAGACGAGCACTGTGGTGAAGACTCCGAGTTAATTACTACAATTAACTCAAGTGATACAGAGACAAACTCTGCAAAAACATCATTTATCATCAGAAATCTTTTAGTTATTTAAACCGTGTCTTGATTTGTAAATCCCAAATGAACTAGATGCTAAATATTATAAAAATGTGTTTAATTTAATAGACTTCAGGTAGATGTGTTCCAGTAGGTGCTTATGTCTTGGTTGATTTGGGAGAACTGCTGTGCTTCAGCACTGCTATGTCAAAAGGTTCATTCCAGTTATGGCTGAGTGGTGCTTTCAGGACTCTTAGCTTTACAAGAAGTCTGGTATGAATGTTGAAGAGGTGAAAAGAAAATTGTGATGCTTCTCTGAATTCATCAGTTAGACTGGAGATGCGTTGCCAGTAATACACATTGAGGTTTCTGATATTCCTCATCCAAGATAATCAGAGGAAGTGCTCATCACTGCTTTCCAGCCGGGATGAACTATGGCACCCACTGTGCTCTAACCTGTTCTTGTGTTTCTGGTAAATGTGCCTGTAGCCGTTTGATGTGGAGCGAGAGTGCTGGGAGAGTGTCAGCTCTGTGTCTGTGTGATCAGGACTCCTGGAGACAGCTTCTCTTTGAACATTACACAGACCCATCGCAGCAGGTACAAGAGTGTGCTCTTTTGGAAGCCTGTAACAAAACTCAAGTGTGCTTTTATACCCACAAAGCCCCGCTTTCGATTTAATGAGCATGTGAAAAAGAGTCCTGAAGATGTGACTCTCTTGATCGAGATCAGTCGAGCTGTCCACCTTTGGTAGTGTTTCCAGCTGATGGATTAATCAGTATAAAAGGTCCTGGAAGTGTTTCATTTTTAAATATTGGACAAATTGAAAGAAACTATGATCAAATGCTGTTAACAGCTTGATTGTGTGGCAGTTTGTTTGCGCACAAGGTGAATCTGAGCCTCTAAATGACCCCCCTAGCTGTGAGGGAATGGTGTGTGTCCTGCTACCAGCAGAGGTTCCAGTCTGCAAAAGAGAAAACAGGCTATTATCCCCTTACTCTGCCAAGACTATTACAAGGCACTGCTAGGATACAAATCCAGGGCCCCCTGTTTACAAGGCAGGCGCTTTAACCAGCTAAGGCACTGTGCCTTGACTGCTACGACTCGATGTTCTCAAGCGAAACAGCAGATTCAAACCTCGTCTCGCTGATGTTCCTGTAACCTCCATAAATCTTACAAACAAACAAACAAACAAACAAAAAACAAAAAAACAAACACAGGGGCTTGTTAATCTTCATGGGATCCCATGAACGTCTTTGCCACCTAACGTTGTGTTGACGGGAAAAGCTAAGGTCGGTCAGAGACTTTAATCTCCCAGGAGTCTGGAAGAGGAGGAGAGTCTTCATCATCTTTATGCATGTTGTTCAGGTAAGCAGCAACGTTTATGTCTCTGGATCGTGAAACAGTTAAGTAGATCTAACGCTGTCTAGCCATAGATCTCCACCTCTCCAACAGGTCATGATTTCCCTGTGAACTTTAAGTCCTGCTGTCCCACCTGCAGTCAGCTTTTGTGACAGTGCAAATCAATTACATTGGTTCTCTTTTTGTTCATGACTGTTGATTTTTTTGTTTGTTTCTTTGTTTTTCAACTCTTTTATGAGGTAAATGAAATGAACAAACACCACTAGTAAAAACAGAGAGTACAGCTAATAACATATTCTATTCAAATATTGTAAACAGCCGAAGCATTTATGCTCCCTCTTCCTCTGACACATATCCACTTCAGCAGATGGCAGCAACACTTAATCACTTCAGTCCTCATCCCTCAGAGAACGCTCGCCTCACCAGCCACGCCTTTGTCTCCATTTAATACACTGTATTTAATTCGTTGTACTGATGGTGCCCTTTCTCTGGTCAATTTGATTAATGCAGCCTGAGGAAAATCAATTTTCCACCATCGTTCCCCTGTGTTCCATCCGCCTTTACGCTTCGCCCATCAGTCAGTCAGTGAGGCTGCTCTAGGAGCTCCATTACAGTGATTTCAGCTTTTCAACATCACAATTAAAGACGTGGATTGCAGAGACACGACCCAAGTAAATGTTTCAACGCTTAATCTGGGTTGATGTACATGTGTGGAATATATACCTACCAAACAAGTAGATGACACTTGAAGGGAAAACAAATATTAACTGAACAGAAGTTTCAGAGAAGCAGAATCTGAAGTACAGTTTTCGGCAATCTGTAAATTCCAGCCTTTAACGTCTGATTGATGCTGATTAATGATTCATATGCCCTGGCCTTCAAGTTGTCATAAATTCAAGTCTTTGATGGCAGAAGATGGATCATCCTGTCTATAACTGCCAGAGTATTAGGAGTGGATTAAGAGAGATGACCTAAAACTACAGTGCTGACAAGCAATATCTTGATTTCTCCATGTGGATGTGGGAAAGAGAATGATGGAGAAGTAAAGACTGAGATTAACTGTGCAGCACAGGCTGTGGGGTGTAATTCTCTTAAATCCAGACGTTCACGCATGCCTCAGTGAGAGCACGGAGGCTCTGACTGAATAGCGAATGGCTTTTTATTTCTTTACAGAAAGCAATACAAAATGGTTTATCATTCAAGCAGGTACAGAATCACTGGGTTTGGAAATGTTTTAAAGCTTGAATCTCTTATACTCTCTCTATGAATCTCTTATATTGTAAGTTAACAGCCAGGCTTCTTTTGAATGTACAGCAATGGGAAACAGGGTCTGTGTCCTTAAAAATCTTTGAGCATCCTTGCAGGCACACAGAATGCTTTGTCACCACTCCTTAGGACGTAGATGTCATGTGACTCCTAAAGACACCCAGAGGCTCCGCCCCCTAAATATCCTCTCAGATGTTTGCTCAGATTAAAACAATCGCATTCCACACGAGACTGATAAATGTTCGCTGTGTGATGATCCAATATGATCTACTAATTACATGAGATAATTAGCCCCAGACACACGAGAATTCGGTTGAGTACACCTCCATCAGCTCAGAAATGACACAGCACAACTCTATTTTGCTTCAAAACAGGACAACTAGGTAACTTCTGTTTTCTGGTTTAGAAAATACCTCTCATCTGGTTTATTATATTGCTACGAACCATTTCGATGACTCGGATTAAAAAATTAGATACCACCTGGATAATTTAGTAACAGCAGGAACTTTAATAACATCGTATTACTATTCTTTGACCAATGCTGCCATCAAGCGGTCAAAATATAAACTGTTCCATACAAAATCTCTAGTAATAACGTAATTACCACTGTATTCTTTAATAATCAGGTATGCAAAACAAAAAAAGAAAAGAAAAGAAAAGAAAAGAAAAGAAAAGAAAAGAAAAGAAAAGAAAAGAAAAGAAAAGAAAAGAAAAGAAAAGAAAAGAAAAGAAAAGAAAAGAAAAGAAAATACAGGATACGGTCACAGTGTTTGCGATGATTGAACAACTTTAGATCAGCATTGATGCTTTTTTCCCCCATTACATGTTATTGGTAGTCAATTTATGCGTGTTTTTGTGACCACAACTCTGCCCAAACTTGAAAAACCACTCGAACAATCGTAGAACGATGCAAGGGAAAACTCGATTCCTCTTGTTCACCAATTTAATTGAGCAATGGAATGGAATAGGAATAGGAATAGGAATAGGAATGGGAATAGGAATAGGAATAGGAATAGGAATAGGAATAGGTTGATAACCTTCAAGATACCTTCAAGAACAGAACATACGTTTTACATTCTGTGTCCAATTTGGATGGATAACAGTTGATAGTACAAACATTAGACAATAGATATGCAATCGTGAATATGAATATATGAACGAAAGAATATGGATACGAATGAATATTAATATCGATAATAGGAATGTCAATTAAATTAATATTCTACATTTAAAGTTGCTTCCTATAAGTTGCGTCTTCTGATTGATCAGGAACTGTAATTGTGTCTTTTTGAAGGGCAGGTCTAATTTAGCTGCATAATTGTAACCTAGTATGATCTGATTGATCTGCACCTTTGATTTTCTGAATGCTGGATTTTGACGCAACAGTGCAAAAATTTCTATTAATATATGCAAATAATTTCAAATATTTGTTGTATTGGAGAGCAAGCTACAGCTACATAGTTGGACCATATTAATCTTGGTACCGTTTATGTAAATATTTTAATTAATCAGCTGGCCAATGCGTCAAAATTTAATATTACATCAATAAAGAGTAATATCTTCCTTGTTTACTTTTCACGTTGCAGAAAACAGTTATTTCTTTTCGTCTTTACTAAATAGTACCTTTGATGACTCTTCTACACCATTAAAATATGAAAGTTTATTAAATGCAGCGTTGTATTTGCACCGTGATCCAACTCTTTTCAAATCCAAGGAAAAATATAATATGTAATTAGCAAATGTTTTAAACCCAACAGATGTTACTCTTCAAGAAAAATATATATACCTGTATAGGATATAATAAATTGGATTATTATGACGTAGTCGATCTGATATTATGTAGCTATTATCCATTGGATGGAGAAGGAAGTCAGGTAGGTAGGTAGAATGATCAAAAACACATACTGTTTTTTATACCTTTAACCTACTCACCTACAACTTTGTAAGCCCGTTAATAATGTAATAAACCTTAAAAAAACAAAAACAAAAAAAAAGAACTACGAATCCCAGGAGTAATAAAAATGCGCATCCGTCGAAGCGTCAAAGCTGTCAGCAGCGATTGTCCAATCAGGATTTCTATTTTCATGATGATTTGGAATCTTCGAGCTTCCATTGGTTACTAGGTGGTTTCCAGGAAGGGAACGCCACAACTCTGACCACCTCCCACATGTGAGCTCCAGCGAAAGCACCACGCACGGCGTGCGGAGAGGAGAGAAGCAGGTCGGGAAGGCAACGTCACTCTTGTACCACCGACTTGACGTAGTGCAGCGAACCGACAGCAGAGCGGAGCGGCGTTGTCCGTGGCAGGTACCACATTGATTACATTAAAGCCGCGCGTCTGAAAAGCAGCGAGAGGATAACAAGGGACAGGTAAAGAAGCGGTTGCTGTAAGGGCCTGACTGACTTGTAGGCCCGTGATTCTCCGGCCACTGCACTGACATAGCCTTACCGGGCTAAGTGTGTTTCCTACGTTGAGGCCGGTTGCCTGTAGCCCGTTACTGCTGGTTAGGTGCCCTAACAGACGTTAGCTGCTATCCCACTCAGCTCAAAAGGACAAAATATTTTATCAGCCTAGTAACGCAAGCAGTGGTCTTCAACATGGGTGCTTGTAAATTGAGTGTACACGTTTGTTCATTTCTACGCCTTTCAGGTGCTGAAGCGATTACAGCAGAAAGATGGCGGACGACCCCAGCGCGGCGGATAGGAACGTGGAGATATGGAAAATCAAGAAGCTGATTAAAAGTTTAGAAGCTGCCCGTGGGTAAGTGGCTCTGTTGGTTGTGAATATCAGGCGATGTGCTACATCAGAGTTCACTTGCTGTGATGGAATGAACATTGACCATCGTAACAGCTGGAGATCCTAAAAGTGCGGCCGAATTTGGGAGTGGTTAGCTTAGCATAGCTAAGTTAGCCAGCCACAGCTTTAGCTACTAGCTTGGTCAGCGTTAAATACCTTTAAACTGTTAACTAGATGTTTATACCTTTGAGTTGCCTTGGATTATTGTATTGACGACATACCACAGTAAGACCCTTAATGTCTCATGTATAAACGCATCAGTAAGTTACCGTTAGCTGCCTTGCTAATGAGGCGCTTTAACAGACGTCATCTGTGGCTAGAGGCCGCTCTGGGTATCTTTAACAAGAAAGCATGTTGATGAGAAAGGCCGGTTATTGAGTACAGAAGACCACACGCCCTGTTGCAGTTTGTCTTTTAATGACCATTGTTCGTTAGTTATACACGGACATTCTGGCATTTAGATTGGTCTGTTAACGTTGGAGGAAATATCTCATGATCGCAAACCTTGATGTGCTTCATGTAACGTTAATTCTTTTCCCGGTTCAACGTAATTTGAGGAGGTGTCTTTAGTAATGCGGACTGCCCGACTTATTAGACTTGCATAAAGTGAATATGTTGCTAGCGACTGTTTGTGGGCTTTGAGCAACTGCTGTGTTCCAGTGCTGCGCAGAATTTGCTGTCCTGTACTCTACTGTCTGCCATGTTACACACAGTTGACCATTTGCCCTACATTCATGAAGCTGCTGCTACCCCTATCACCGTTCGAGCTTATTATACTACTGTTGGCGTGTTTCTCAAGGGAATATAACTACAGACAGATGGTACTGAAACGTTGCTATTCTGCTGTTCAAAATATATTATGTATAGGCAAAAGCACAGGTCACCTTTGGCTTCTTATGAAGGTGATCTTAGTCTTTCTGTGTACAGTGGACACAAGTATGCCCTTATCTTGCTTAGCATCTTAATTTTCGGTACGAGTCAATATTTTGGACCACGGCATTCACAATGCGTGTATAAATGTCTTTAGTGGCTAAAATAAACATGCACTGTGTTCTCTGTGCAGTAATGGAACCAGTATGATCTCGCTGATCATCCCTCCCAAGGACCAGATATCCAGAGTGGCCAAGATGTTGGCCGATGAGTTTGGAACAGCTTCAAACATCAAGAGTCGAGTCAACAGGCTCTCTGTACTTGGGGCCATCACTTCTGTACAGCAAAGGCTAAAACTATACAACAAAGGTAAGTGTTGAGAATATAACCATGCAATAAGCCTCTATTAAAGCCAGATCTTTCTAAAATTCATTAGGTTAAAAATGAATATTGACATGTGTGCAGCACTGTGAGCTTTCATTTAGATCTGAACTCCAAACGTTACATGAAATATGATTATCAAGGCAGTCAGAGTCTTGTTGGAATTTTGCAGTCCTTTTGCAGTGACATGCTGTCGGTATCTTGCAGGATTTATTTTGATGTCAAACTTGTCATCATTTTCCCATTTTTGATCACTCTGAATAAAACAGTTTGCATGCAGCTGTAGTCCTTGATAAGTTGTTCAAACCATGCTGTTCGGCTGCATTTTAGTCTTTTAGAAAAGAAAGAAGCCTGTAGAGTTGGTCCCATTTATGTGGTCCAACTTTGGTGCACATCGTGATCCTTTACACAATGAGTTGCATTGATTTCCTCTTTAATCAAAAAACATAACTGAGTACAAATCAGCACTCCCTACCCTTGTCACATTTAAAGTGGTGTAACATAAACAGGTATTTTTGACTTTACCCTGAAAAGGTTCTTCTGTACAGTGTTCTATCTTTTTTTTTTTTGATGTGATTTTGCCTTCCTCACCTTTCCAGTGCCACCCAATGGTTTAGTTGTGTACTGTGGTACTATAGTGACAGAGGAGGGCAAGGAGAAAAAAGTCAATATCGACTTTGAGCCTTTTAAGCCAATCAACACCTCCCTGTATCTCTGCGACAACAAGTTTCACACGGAGGTGAGCCCTCTCTTCTATTTGTCTGCATGTGTAATCTAGTTTTGAGCTTGATCATTTGTCCTAAATGTTTACGTTCTGTGACATGCTCATCAACTCTTCCTCCTCCTCTTCCTCCATGGACACAGGCACTGACAGCCCTGCTCTCAGATGACAGTAAGTTTGGCTTTATTGTGATCGACGGTAGTGGGGCACTGTTTGGCACGCTGCAGGGCAACACCAGGGAGGTGTTACACAAGTTCACCGTGGACCTACCCAAAAAGCATGGTATTACCCCGCATTGCTTACATAAAGGCTGCTTTTTAAAGTTTCAAAACAGGGTGTAAATACAAGTGGCTTTTAGCACACAAAGTCCACTAAACCTTTTTGTTTGTGTGTTTCAGGCAGAGGAGGGCAGTCCGCCCTGCGTTTTGCTCGCCTGAGAATGGAGAAGAGACACAATTATGTGAGAAAAGTGGCTGAGACGGCTGTCCAGCTGTTTGTGTCCAACGATAAAGTTAATGTGGCCGGAATGGTTTTGGCTGGCTCTGCCGACTTCAAGACTGAGCTCAGCCAGTCTGACATGTTTGACCCAGTAAGTGTGTGAGCAGTTATCAGTCTTTGATTTTTTTTGACACAAGTGTCTTCAGACTTGGTTGTCTGTTGTTTCCACATTAGAATTGCAGAGTAAGCACAGCAAGGTATCTAGTCAGAGTTGTCACTGAACCTTAGTTTTTACAGGATTGCTTTTAGTCTTTAAAGTCAAAAGAGCAGAAGGTTCTGACCCCCTATGTTCAGAAAGGACTGTTAAGTTGAGAGTGAGGGTATATTTAAACCAGTTTTATAATTTATACCTGACAACAATGTGTTAAAATGAAACATTTAAGATCAGATGTCTAGAATTTCAGTCCTAAGGATATATTTCAAAGATGCTGTTTTCTTTAGAGACAAATGAAATTACACCTTAAACTAGGTAAAGGCTTTCAATGAGTCATTCCATATATTTGTGAAGCCTTTTTTCATGTCAGATCTGGTGTGTGTTTACAAGTATGTAAACAAGTAAAGTGCAATTTTTATACATGTTTAAATAATGTCTTTTCAACATCATGTGTTCTCTGCAGAGGTTACAAGCCAAGGTTCTGAAGCTTGTAGACATCTCCTATGGAGGAGAGAATGGCTTCAATCAGGCCATCGAGCTCTCAGCAGAGGTTCTCTCTAATGTCAAATTCATCCAAGAGAAGAAGCTTATAGGTGATTCATTTTCACCCACTGGAATAATTTTAGCTCTTCCGGGTACCATTACTATCCAACACAAGCTCTCCATGTGCTAGAAATGTTGTTTATTTTTCTACAGGGCGATACTTTGATGAGATCAGCCAGGACACGGGGAAATACTGTTTCGGAGTAGAAGACACACTCAAGGCCCTGGAGATGGGAGCGGTGGAGATCCTCATAGTCTATGAGAACTTGGACACCATGCGTTACGTTCTACGTGTGCATGGGGCAGAAAGCAATGGAGCTGAGAACGGTAAAGAATCCGCAAATACCCTTGAAGCGTTGCTAAAAAGTGAGCCAATAAAATAGTCTAATGCTAATCATCTCGTTATAGATGAGAAGATTTTGTACTTAACGCCAGAGCAAGAGAAAGACAAATCTCATTTCACAGACAAGGAGGTGAGCACCATGAGCCGCTCTGGTTTTACCGTTGTTGCCCATCATGACACGCCTCTCACTTTGTGTGCGCTTCTCAGACGGGGCAGGAACACGAGCTGATCGAGAGCATGCCGCTGCTGGAGTGGTTTGCTAACAACTACAAGAAATTTGGGGCCACGTTGGAGATAGTCACAGACAAAAGCCAGGAAGGTTCCCAGTTTGTCAAGGGCTTTGGTGGTATCGGGGGTGAGTAGAATGTTATTTGATAATACAGTGTCTGTCCATATAAAGGTGTGTGCGTGCGTGCGTGCGTGCGTGCGTGCGTGCGTGTTTATTTTTAATGACAGGATGACCAATAATTACAACTGGACATTGCTGAGATGGAAACTAGGTGTGGTGTGTAAAGGAGGATAATTTGGCAATGCCTAAACCGCTGATCCATTTAGTTTTTAAAAAACATGGCTTTTCAGTTATCATGTAGATTTAGAAACTGCTGCGCATCTTGTTTTTGGTGCATTTTTGAATATACGCTGATGTTATTGAAAACCGTTTCAGTCAACCTTCACATCATCCTGTTGCTGCTGTATCTCTGAACGTATCTCACAGCAACTTTGTTTCCCATATGCTAATCTGCTAACATTGTCTCTTCCAGGTATCTTGCGATACAGGGTGGATTTCCAGGGCATGGAGTACCAAGGAGATGACGATGAGTTCTTTGATTTGGATGACTACTAGGTAGTCCAGGACTGATATGTGGGAGAAAAATAAACAAAGGAATGAATGAAGAAATAAGGAAAGAAAAATGCCACCTCTTGTGCAGCAAGTGAGAGGTGCGACCATGATGACCATATACATGACAGGAACACCTTCCAATTTATCTGTTGCAAAACACAACTTGCACATACATTCATCTGTATACAAGACAAAAACACACAGGCTGAAGAGGAGTGACATTTTCTTTTATCCAGAGAGGGACAAAGCCCTTCTGAATAAATCCCTGCCTTAGAGCGCTGGTTCCTTCCCCTAGTTGGATTGGACTTGACTCCTTTTTGTTCCTCCTCCCCTCCATTATGAATGAACACAACAGCAAGTTTCCAGATTCCTCGCTGCCCCTGAACCTGGTCAGAAGAACTTTGGATTCACTCCTCCTATTTAGAAAATATTTTCCTCTTTTGCCTCATGCCCCCTCCCTATCTCTTCTCTCCCTCTATTGCTTTACTTTCTTTTTTTTTTTACTGGTAACTGCTGCTGCTGTTGTATTTTATGAGAGTGGGGGATTTTTTTTACCTGGGTTTCTGTAGAGAAAGGGGGACAAAGTATTAAATTTGAACTGCTGAAAACCAACGTCACCTCATCTGATGTGGTCTCAATAATGTTTTGTTTCTTGGAACAATTTCACTATATTTCTGTTTTAGATGAATGTGCTATCACGGAGTGATAAGAGTCCATGCCTGTATCTATGGATTTTTAAGTCCGCATGTTGAGCTCAACAACCTGAAGCTGAAGTTAAACGGATTTTACAGGATGCCACAGACCGTTAAGATAAATTGATAACATCCTGGATGTTACATTAAATATAAGGAAAATATAATTTGGGCATTCGAGTGCATCTGCTGTCTATGATGTTAGATTCATGTGATACATATTCTGTATTTACTAGAGGAAAAATGAGCTATTTCAGAAGGCATTTTGCACAAATCTCACAGGAACTTAATATAATTTGATACATATGCAAGTTACTTTCTTTCTAACCATCATGTCCAACCATCATGTTCTTGTCCACTTAATGGAAAGTTGCAGAAATAGTCTTTTCACACATGAATTTGGTCAGTTTTAAGACGCCAGAACACAGAAGCTTAAATATTTGTGTCAAAACTTATCTCTTTTTTCTATCTTTTTTCTTTTTAATCAAGAGGTCTTATTTCCTTAAATCATTGACGTCATACACAGCATTTCACATAACGGATATGCGGTTGATTGATGTGGCGTAAGCGCACCCTTCAGGATAGCAACAGCACCTTCTTCCAGTTGCCTTTTTGTTTGGGGGAGTAACCGTTCAGAGCCTTGGTAGCACGCTCCGCCAATCAGCAGAATACAAAGATCTGAGGCCACGCCCTCTTTGACAAAATCCGTCCAATCGCTGCGTTTGTTCTTTGCATGGTCATTACCATCCCCCCACCCTCCCTGTGACATGGCCCTACCAGGGCTGTGTGTTGAAGTGAAATGTATGACGTCTCCACATTTGCGGGCCGCCGACGCAGGGCTGGGTTTCCATTTTCATAGCGAGTTTCGGGGGGGATCGTCAACATGGAACCGGAGATGGAGGACAAAACGTTGGAACTGATGGTAAGACGCCTTTCTTTGTGGCATCTTTACCATCGTTGTGACCAGTGTCACGCATATGTCGCGGAAGCGACGAGGGTTTCAGTCGATGGCAGGAACGGGCTGAAGCGGCTTGTTAGGAGAGGTGGAGGAGAAAGGAGGGGGCACCAGAAATCAGAGGGAGGGCCTGAAATCATCGTTATATTTTGCCGAGAATGCCTGATATATTGATGGTCAGATTGATAAACAACCCCCGTATGTTCAGATGAAGCAAATGTAATAGGCATTGTTTTGAATATATTGAGCATATATAATAGAACGGGGAAGTTGGTGGTCAGCCTTCGGCCGAGGATTCTCGGGGTATCGTTCACTGCGGTGACGCTGCGCCACTTTAACTGGGCCCTGTCTGATACTTAGCCATTTAGCTAACATAAGCTAGAACGCAATGAGCAACGTACAATTTCGAGTATCTTATATCAAGTTGTCCGTGTAAACCCAACACACATGGCAGTAGATATGAACATGAGTTGAACATGGTATATTTTACAACGAAATGAATGTAAATCCTAACGACGAAGCTGTCTGTTTATATATATCTAAGTGCGTAGAAGGAAGTGTATTGCTCTTCTTTCACATAGCGTTATCACGATTAGCTATGTAGCAAACGCTTATTAGCTATCATGCTAAAATGCTAACTGTATATATGGCAAAGACGCTCTACCAAAGCATTTACTCTTCAGAATAGTAAGAAGTATTTTAATCAAAAATAATAATTAAGTAATATTGTTTCCCCACATACAGGTAAATGTCCAAATTCGGTCCGCCTGTGAAGCTAACTTTTATTTTATTTATTTTTGGTTTAGCGTTAACAGTTGTTTAGTCACTTAGGTTAAAGACCGAAACAGTACAATTGTTAAGTAGATCATTCATTTAAGATAGGATAAATTTATTTATTTTCACCTAAAATTATCCAGCCATATTAACTACAACTGTCAATCGACAATTTATTCTCCATTTGTAAAACAAGGGTATCTATATCTGTCTCCAAAACAAAAATACGATTTGTCCTTAATAATAAAGATCTTATTTATTTGAGGGTTGTTTTTTTTTGTTTTGTTGTTTTTTTTTGTTCGTTTAATAATTTATATGATATACAGTGGGGCTGGTTCATGGCTTTTTTGTGTTTGTGCTACAGCTCAGCTTGCTGATACTTTAATACAGTAAATACAAATAAATTGGACCTAAAATTACCAGGCCAATATATATATATATATATATATACATATATATATATATATATATATTTTAAATTGATGGTTATTCACAGTTCAGTTGTGTGTAAAATGAAAAATCTATTGAATTTTCCAAATCTTATAATAGCCATTTTGGCCTGCAGTTACAATAATTATACATGCTATCCATGCAAATGAGCTTGAGTTGTAAATTTTTATCAAATAAATGTTATGGTTTATATATATATATATATATATAAAAATATCAGGAGCACATGATGTATATAGACTGTGTATATGTACTTGACATTATCTTACTTGGTCAGCTTTTGCATCAAAAACAATAATGCACATTATACTTTTTAAAAACTTCCTAGTTTTTTTTTTTCTTTCTACTTTTTAGGTTCCTCAATCAAAGTTTTCCCTTTTGTGTGGGGCTGTGTGATGTTACTATCTATGTATATGTTCTATATACATAAGTGCATCACCCCAGTGTTATTTACTAACCCCACACGAGTAAAGATGGCAGACGAGTGGGTGGGGGCTCCTGACAAATCAATAGACAGTGCCCATCCCTGCCCTGTACCTACCCTCACCCAGTTCATGTCTAATAATGCTTCTGTGTGTATGTTAATGGGTCTGTAACCTGTGTGTGAAGGAGTGTGTGTTCCTGCGCTCACTGTGCCAATGTGTGTGTAGCTCTAATACTGGTTTTTCCCCTTACTATCCCCACCTCCCCCCTTCTTTTCTCTCCTCACTTTTGATGGTTACACACAACCCCCTGTCAATCTCAAACCAAACCTTATTTATCCATGCCATTATTCTAAAACCCTCCACATTTCCCTGCATGCGACTTATTTGTTCCACACTGACTTCCTACTTCTATCCACCCGCCCATCCATTCACTTCCCCACTCACCGATTCATCGCATTTGATTTCCGTCATCAACCCTCCTCTACTTTCCCTTCACTTCTCATCTCTGCTTTCTCGCTCTTCCTTTTCTCTCCCTCTCTCACACTGTCCACTCGGTTCTCCTCCCTTCCTCCCTTCCTCTCTCTCTCTCTTTCACACAGTGCTCTGTGCCTCGCTCGCTCTGGCTGGGCTGCTCCTCGGTGGCTGAGAGTTTGTGTGCACTCAGGTGCCTGCAGAGCATCCCCTCCACCCGGGCTCACAACCAGGTTCTGCCTCTCTCCTCTTAATTCTGCTGCTTCTCCTCCTCTCCCTCCCCTTCTTTCCTGAGCATTCCATCGCCACCATTATTATTTGCTCACTCTACATGACTCCTCATCCCACCTTGTGGTGGATACATTCACCCCTTCACCGTCCCGCTTCCTGACTTAACACTGTCCTTCCCTCCCTGTCTGAAGCACATTGCTCTTGGGTTGTTCTCTGGTGTCCCCTCAAACTCTCTGCTTGAAACAAGGGGGTTTAAAGGCTCTGAGAGGCTAGATGCTTGCATGCCTGCCTGGCCAAACCTCTCTGTCTGTGTCTTTAGTTTTATTTGCTTTGCTGTGCATGATCATCCAAACCAGTAAGCCCATTCTGGCCTTCTGTGCTGTCTGCTTTGGTCCTATTATTTGTGCATTTACTGTCTGAGTGATTTCCAAACAATTTCTGCTTTATATAAGTGAAAATTCAATACTTGTATTTTTAAATGTGTATATGTTGTGATTCAAAAACAAATTGATATGACTGATATGATATGCCAACTTTATTAGTGTCAAAGGTTGTTTTCGGATCATTTTATTGCTGTTGCGTTAATATAAAATCACCGAGTCATTGAACATGCCAGTGTAAACCTTCAGAGCAATGTTTAGAGCATCTAAGTATACTGGAAAAATGCCAGTGTAACCTTAAAATAATTTCTTTCCTTTCAGTGTGTGGTGAGACCACGCTCTGATTTCTACTTTTATTAGTCATGCCCGAGCTGCTGCCAGTAACATACCTAAGACGCTGCAGTTTAATTTCCTGTCCGGACACTTTGCCCGCGTCACAGACATGCAGCAAATAGATTCCTTTTGTTGTGGGGTTTATTTTTCCACTCCATACATGTGTGCACGCCTCAGAAATCACGAAGGTCGCTCTTCCCTGGCTGTGTTTGTGGCACTCTTGTGTCTAGCACTGTCCTCTTTGTTGCCTGTACTTTGCCTTTTTAAAGAAAGAGCTCAATAGAATGTAATAATCATCTTCTCTTCTTATTCTGGCTTTACAGAATACATCAGGAATGGAGTCACAAAACCTCGTGGATGACCTGTCGCCAAAGAAAAACACAGTTCTCAAGGTTGGTGTTAAACTGAACAATACACACTAGATGTCAGATTTTGACAGGTGTTTTTGTTTTGTTAAGAAGGATAATGCAACTTGGACCTGATGCACATGCATCTCTGATGGATTTCTACATTTTATGGATTATCTGTACACACACAAAGACCATAGGAACCATCAGATAGTCGTGCTCTTCCCAATAGCAAGACGATGGTGATACTCACCAGCAGAATCAGATGCAGAGGGATTTTTATCATCTCTCCTTGTGCCAGTTATAATCTGGAGGCAGACCATGTGTTCTGCGCCCACACTGGAAGCAGGCATCACCAGCAGATTGCAGCAATCTGACCATCTCTCTCTGAGAAGCACTCAGAGGTTTGCAGGAGCCTCTGGATGTGGGAGTTTCTGCTCCTATAATTACTCATTCTGCACCATTTGAGCATGGGCCATCTCAGGGGCAGGATTTAAGGTGTTAAACTTGTAAGATGTTTAAGAATTAAGATGTAAAACCCTGTTAACAGTACATGTGCTGATCTTTGCAGCATACCAACGGACCTGTAGTGGGCTCTCGTAAGCGACCGTCACAAGGAAACTATGAGAAGGAGAAGGAACACTGCATCACCCTGTTTGACCAGTGGTCGGAGGCCGACCAGGTGGAGTTTGTCGAGCGCCTGATCTCCCGTATGTGCCACTACCAGCACGGCCACATAAACTCCTACCTCAAACCCATGCTGCAGAGGGACTTCATCACTGCGTTGCCAGGTAAAAAATGCTGATCAACGCAACTGCACACAATACCCAACCAGCTGAAACCTTGTTTCCCGTTTTGAAACATGCCTCACTGTTTCTCTTTTTTTTCCCCCCTGTTCAGCCCAAGGCTTGGACCATATAGCAGAGAACATCTTGTCTTTTCTGGATGCACGCTCTCTATGCTCAGCAGAACTGGTGTGTAAGGAATGGCAGAGGGTCATCTCTGAGGGGATGCTGTGGAAGAAGCTCATTGAACGAATGGTGCGCACCGACCCGCTCTGGAAAGGCCTATCTGAGAGGCACCAGTGGTGAGTAAAGAGTCATGTTCACACACATAATGGTGCAAAAGAAGAAGAACAATGAAGAGTGGAACTCTTTTTCCCAGGGAGAAATATCTCTTCAAGAACCGCACAGCAGAAGTCCCACCCAACTCGTACTATCACTCACTGTATCCCAAGATTATTCAAGACATAGAGGTAAGCCCCAGTGAGGAATATCTCAGGATCAACTGACCAGGTTGTGCCTTTGTGCAGCTTTTGTTACTGCATCATCAGTCATTTTTTAAGTGTCCACATCTTTGTAGCCCAAATAAAACAGAAGCTTAAATAAATGCAGAGAGTTGAGGTTTTTAATAAGGATCATGAATAAGCAGAATTTAAATGTGTTTAACTCGTTCCTGCATGTGGTGCCTTTTTTTGACATATGAAGAGGTAGAACAGTACCTGTCTGATAAACGTGTCTCCAGAAAAACTGTAATGCTTATAATTAATAGCATCTAGTCATGTGAAATGAGGTCTCTTTGCTTCTTTCCACCTCACGTGCGCACACATCTGTGTCGACTCTAATAATGTTATGCAAAGTGATGACTGTTTTCATTTTTATGTCTACTTTTCCTACAGACTATTGAGGCGAATTGGCGGTGTGGAAGACACAACTTACAGAGGATTCAGTGTCGCTCAGAAAATAGCAAAGGAGTTTACTGTCTCCAGTATGACGATGACAAGATCATCAGTGGCCTTAGGGACAATTCAATTAAGGTACGTGTGACTCCATAAGTAAACCGAGGTTACACTCTAGCAGTTGACATGAAGGCATGGGAATAAAATTATGTAGCCAAGTGGCACAAAGGGGAATGCAGCAGAGCAGTTTTTTGTGTGTGTGTGTGTGTGTGCATATTGTGGAGGCTGACGCAGGGAAGACCTGAATGTTCAGAACAGTAAGGCTAAATGGGGCAGAAACACCGCTGAGAGAATAGGCCGTTCTCACCGTGACCCACATTTATTACCTTTTGTCATCCCTGTTTCTTTGTTGCTGGCGATCAGGATGTCCCTCACTCCATTGCTTTCCTTCTACCTCTGTCTGTTTTCCACAGATCTGGGATAAACAGAGTCTGGAGTGTCTGAAGATTCTGACTGGGCACACAGGCTCAGTATTGTGTCTGCAGTATGACGACAGGGTCATTGTCACCGGGTCTTCTGACTCAACTGTCAGGTACAGACACACACCAGCACACGCACGCCAATCTTAAGATGCTCAGGACAAAACTCTAATATCCACTAACACACCAGTTTGACGTATTCAGCATATCAGCATGTTTTGTTTCAATGCCTGCTGTGTCTAGTTCCAGTAACTCCCACAACTTCCCTTTTTTTGTTTTTTTGCTTTTTTTTTTTTTTTTTTAAAGTGACGCAGTGAATGAAACATGACACGTTGTACGCCCTCACACAATAAATAAGGAGCATTAATGATTTTTGTTGTTTAAAAACACCGTGTCAATCACCCACAATCCTCTGGCTGTGTTTGTAGCCATTTAATCACTGTAGATAAACTATCCCTGCTGTTTTTATTGGCACAGACACGCTTCTTCATCAGTCTACACGTTCTCCAAGTCCAGATTTCTCGTATGTTAAATCTGGCTTAGAAACATTCTCCGCTTGCAACACACGAGGCCCCGCCTGATGACTGGTAGCTTTTATGTTTTTCTCAAGAATCTGAACATAATCCCACTTATACATTCACTTAAACACCAGTTCCTTGACATTTTTGACAACTTTTCTCAAAACATCAGGTTGAAAACATTTGTAAATGGCAATAATTGTTATTGCACAACAGTATTTTATGGGTGTTTTTGCATTTCGTGGTTCACCTATTACACCACTTCAACATGAAAGTTGTGGGATGGACTTAAACTCTGGACTGCCATCAAACACTTAATTTGCACACGTGTATGCAAGCTTTCAAGTCTAACTTCCATTTGCCGTTGGTGGAAATGATGGGATATATTTTATTGCAGTTACTTAAGAGCCTGGCTGTGAGCCGTAATTGACACTAGCTTGGCTGCTGCACACAGAAGCTCAGCATTAATTCACGTATTACTTCACACCATATTTGCTGGGCCCTGTCCAAGGAAAATGTGACTTCACTTCATAGCAACAGTTTGACGAACATTTTGTTTGTAGGTTTCCTCGTCAGCTTTTCCAGCGTTTTCACTAATGAGTCCTCATGTCCAACAGTCAGAGCTTCAAATGTGCTCCATAACGAATTAAATAACTATAATTTCCACTTTTCTTCCTTTATTTTTCCTTCACTCCTTACTATACTTTTCATTTGTACCCTCTTATCTCATTCTGTGCTCAATCTTTCACCTTCACTTCTTTTCTTCTCACCTGCTTCTCGTTTTCACTGTTTATGTTCTGTTCCACTCCTTTCTTACCCTCCATCACCTTTGCCTCTCCACTCTCCTCTTCTGCAGAGTTTGGGAGGTGAAAACAGGCGAGGTACTGAACACGCTGATCCACCACAACGAGGCAGTTCTTCATCTACGCTTCGCTAATGGCCTGATGGTCACCTGCTCCAAGGACCGCTCCATCGCTGTCTGGGACATGGCCTCGCCGACTGACATCAGCCTACGCCGTGTCCTTGTGGGACACCGGGCCGCTGTAAACGTGGTTGACTTTGATGACAAATATATTGTGTCTGCCTCAGGGGACCGCACCATCAAGGTAACAGAAGTTCATAAAAACACATCAAGCTCATTTAAGACATTTTCCATAGTTCCAAACCAAGGATCTTCATATTTTCTGCTCACTTGTGTTATTACTTTGTGATATTGAGCTCAGGTATTCTAAGATTTCTGCCATTTATCAAACATAATGGGTGTAAATTGCACCTGTTCCAATACATTTAAGGGGTCAACAACATTACCTCTTTGGAGAAGTAATGACTCAGTTACTCAAGGAGCCGCCCGGTCAACAAGATGCAAATCAGCTCTTTGATGAGGAGCGAGCAACCGGAGCTGGCTCTTTTCACTGCTAACATCTGGCCCTGTCAGAAGCATTAAACTCATGTCCTGAGTAAAAACGTCTTTCTGCACTGCAGTAAGTTTTACTTTGGTAAAAACAGAAAATTGCTCCTGCATGAAACTGCCCACATCAAGCCAGCTGTCAGTTCTGTTCTGTTATATTTGAGCAAAGACAGAGCTTGAGAGCTGATATCCCCAAAATGAAGTCTAGGGCTGGCCAGAAATCAAATATTCTTGATATTGTGGAGAATTGTTACCTTATTATAGTGTGTTTGCAACAATACCTACAGGCTGCTGTTATACAAAGCTTATTTTTTTGCTTGGCCATGTTTAGGTATGGAGCACCAGCACATGTGAATTTGTGCGCACACTAAACGGTCACAAACGGGGAATTGCCTGTCTACAGTACAGAGATCGTCTGGTGGTCAGCGGCTCCTCTGACAACACAATCCGGTACGTCAATACAGTGGACTTTGAGGTGTACTGAAAAAACAAATAATCCAACAAAGAAACATAAACTTCTTCAACAATATCTAAGTGATTTAAGGGATGTTCTCTATTATCATAAAATATGACAGGTTATGGGACATTGAGTGTGGGGCATGTTTGCGAGTCCTGGAAGGTCACGAGGAGCTTGTGCGGTGCATTCGCTTTGACAACAAAAGGATTGTTAGCGGTGCTTATGATGGGTCAGTCATGCACACACACACACACACCACACACACCTCTTTGTGCTCTCAGACATATGGCATGTTGTACTTCACACAATTGTCTCTTGTACTGTCTGCAGTAAGATTAAGGTCTGGGATCTCCAGGCGGCGTTGGACCCTCGGGCACCTGCCAGCACATTATGTCTGCGCACTCTAGTGGTGAGAGATGCTGCTATTTTCATTGTATTTAATTTTTGATTGACAGGAAGTCAGACCCGTCTTAGATGTTTGGTCGGTCAGAACCTGGGGTATCTACACTCTTCCTCTATGATAAACCTGTTCTTTTTTTTTTCCACAGGAGCATTCTGGGAGAGTGTTCCGTCTTCAGTTTGATGAGTTTCAGATCATCAGCAGTTCTCATGACGACACCATTCTGATCTGGGATTTCCTGAACGTCTCCACCAACGGCCAGCCAGAGGGGCGGTCTCCCTCCCGCACCTACACGTATATTTCTAGATAGCAGGTACAAAAGCTAAAGATATTTGAGAAACAGACTGAATGTGTGTCAGAGACCCAAATCTGATTGCTAGTTCTATTGCTGCCTTCACCCACAGGTGGCGCCACCTGCCTCACCTTTTTTTTGGAGGAGCCCTGGGCTGATTTGGTGATGGCGGCATCCATCACAGAACGGAGCCTATCTCTTCTTCTCTTATCCTCGTCATCTCTCTGTCCACCTCGCCTCCGCCTCCTCCTCGCCTGTTCTGACGGACTCTTGAGCTTGTGCCCATTGCCTGCCCATGACTTGCAACTCACACACACATTTACACACACAGGTCAACACCGATGATGATTCCCAACTCCAGAATTGACACAGTTGTCCAACAACACTTACCTACTACTTATTTATGTTTTGTAAAGTACAGTAATGACAGTATTAACATAAAAAATGATGTAAGTCGCAAGCTCCTCTTTCCCCCTTCAATACAAACAAGTTCACTCTCAGTTTAAGTCCTGCCAAAAAAAAAAACTATTTCCACAGAGGAATTGCTTCTAGATATAAATCTATATATATTTATATATACTGCACACACAGAGACTGGCACAGTTGGACAGAGGATGACAGGAGCTGTGATGCAGGAGACGGACTCTTTACTCAGCTCTCACAAAAGGAGGGAAGGATTGGAGACGGATGCAGTGAAGGTGGGGAGGACCTTCTTGCTCCCCCTCATTGCTCGCCGTCCCATCTCTTCCTCCTCCCTTCTAACCCCCAGAGATGCACATATGCTTGGGGGCCAGCACACACTCAAGTTTGCTTGGGTTCGTGTGCGTGGACTTGTGAAACAGCAGAGCAGAGCAGAAAATGTTGAACAGACAGTCATGCATGTGAGGTTGCCAAGGATACAACATCCAGGCACACCTCTGCTTTTTTTCTCTCAAATCTTACTTTCTTACTGTTTTTTTATTACTGTTATTTTCTCTATTTTTGAGTATTTTTGGTTCTTAGTACAAAAGTCATACTAAATGTAGTCCTTTCTCTTTCTCGCTTTATTCTTTCCTCTAACTTAGTCTTCATCTGTCCCCTTCACTCCATCTTTCTCTCCATCATGTACATGCTTGCTTTGGTTATGAAAGAAGCTGGAACTCAAAGGCTCAAATTTAGCTGTAAACGGAGTTGTCTTGTCAAATTGTGTTGTATATTAAAATGATTTTTTAAAGAAGAAATGACCTTATTGTGAATAAAGTACTTGACAGTGGTGGAGTGTTGAGCCAACCATAACACGAATGAGTGTTTCATCTGTGTGTGTGTGTGTGTGTGTGTGTGTGTGTGTGTGTGTGTATTTCCAGAGACTGATCTTTTAATGTTTTTTTTGTCTCACCGTCCATGTAGTGTTTTAGTATTTTGAGTTTACAAAACAGCAGCATAACCCATATTTATACATATAAAATCTCATTATTTTCATTTATTTACTTTGTCTTGAGTCCATTGACTCAAGTTGGTTCATAACTTATGAAACAAATGAGCTGAGTAATTTGACAGTATTTGAGCATTTATAGGCCCATTTCAATGGAAACTCCCCCTCTCCTGTCAGTAGAATCCATCTAATCAGTGCATAAACTTCAAGTGCGCTTGTGTTTTGCGATGTGTTTGAGCTGAATTATGCAAGAAGTAACTGGATGGAGTTCAGCGAGCCTTGGCCGCCAGATTGGGAACGGACCAAGGAAGAACCAGTTCAAGTTTGGTGCAGGCTCAGGAATTTGAATTGGAGGAGACTGTTGGAGATATGTGCTCTGAATAAAATTCTGCTTGTCACTTGTTCCAGTTTTGGCTTGAAAGTGGCCTAATGAAAACCAAATGGTCCGAGTTTAGGTTTTAAACATGCGGAATGTGTTCGCCACCAGGGGGCGGTATAAACTCACCTATTTACCACAGTGACGTGTTTATGACAGTTGCCCTCTCTGTTTGGCAGCCGAGTTTTGTCTGAATAACGTGTTAAAGGGGATCACATTCTCAGTCCTGTAAGCACTAACCATGAAGGAGACACCAAAGCTGATGTTGCAGTAGACGTCTGACTAACGCAACTGTCTGTTTATTGTTGAATGTCTCTGCTAGATAGAAGAAGGGGAGTTGGTCTAGGAGGCAGGGTCAGTTTTCAGAATCTCTCATTTGTGTTTGGTGGAATACCTTAAATTCTAGGAATAAGTTAATGTTGGATGGTTCTGCGCTTGGTGGAGCACCATTAGTTCGCACTGCAGCATGATGTGTGTATGTGTTGGATATGGGTGTGTGTGCTTCCTCTGGGTCTGTGGGATTTTGGCCCATAATTCCTACAGCTCTCAGGTCACAGCTCCGTTCTCACGCACATTTTTGGCATTCCTTCCCCGACATGATTACCATACACCTTCCACTCTGGGTTTGGCTCCACGGAATATTTCCATCATTCCCGAGTGGAACTGGAACAATGTTCCAGAAATGAACAGCTCACCCCTGCACCCCCTTACTCTGTCTTCTTTATCCCACCCCCCTACTCCACCCCTCTGTCTCCTCCTCATACCACCCACCTCCAACATAGATTCCTGCTGTCTTGCAGAAAGAATCCTCCGGTACGGCCCTTTTCCCCTCTGAGTCAGCTGTTTGTGTCTGCTGGCATGGTTGGGTCATTTGGCAGCGACATCTCTTCATTGACCTCCTGCTAGGATGGGGAAGGAAGGGGAGGGGCTGAGAGCAGGATAGATGAGAGAAGAAGCAGCCATGGAACTGTCTCACCACTGCCTGTTTCCCTTCCAATATTCTGTCTGAACCCTCACGCTGTGTGTTCATATCAAAACTTTCGACCGCGGGGCCGAGCGTTGATTTTTGCACAATAGCTGGAACTCCCATCTGAGCCGCATTGCCTCCTGGTTTCAGAACACGCTGAAAGAGTCTGTTACAGCTGCAGAATCTGTGAATCTGTCCTCATTCTAACGGCTTGTCAGGTTTGAAAATCTGTTCATTTTCAAGTGTTGCACGGGTCAAATAGCGTTTTCCACATTACGCCATGAAATGCGACCAAAGCGGAGCCGAGGGGAGGATGAGCCTGGAGACCTTGCTGTTGCACGAGTCTGTTATTTGCACTTAAAGTGATGATCTACCGATGCACATATGGGCGGCTGGATACTGATTTGCATACACAATGGTGGTGAAGGATAATTAGTTGTAGGATTTTGTGTAAAGTAACATACATGAGCAGAACGTACCACATGAACCTTCCCACTGTGGGTCAAGTGTTTCTTTCTTCACTAAAGCTTATACATCACCAAAGGACCCTGGGGTTTTTGCAAAAGCATATGTATTAAATGGAAAGATGGGGTTGAAAGAGGCTCAGAGACACAGGAAATGTTTCTGTAAGGTTTACTGAGTCGAGAAAGACTGCTGCACACAGAGCTGAAATAAATAAATGAAATAATTTTTTTGTCATAATAATTATAGTAACCGTCATAGTAAAGTTGCTTATTTAGGATTTTTGTCTTCTTTCATATATATAATATATATAACTTTCAATAAATTGTTCCCTTTAATAGTTTTTCACCTGTGTGTATGCATGAGACTTTGGTTTGTTCCACTCAATGTCCTGGTAGCAGCATTCTGTATCCACGCTGTTGCACGGGGAGCAGAGTCCCCCCGGGTCGTTTCTATAGCAATGCCAGCTGACAACGCCCCTTCCCTGCCAGGCTCGCCCCAGAGCTCGCCACCCTCTGCTCTTATAAGCTAAGGGGGTAATGTCCTCGAGGATGGTGGAGGCCATCAGGGGAGGTCGCGGTGAGGGTCTCCAGTTGTCTTTGGTCAGTTGCTGGTTTGGTTTGCGGTGGGTTACTGGCTGTTTTTGGTGCAGCTTGGTTTCGTATACATTCTACTCCCTTAGATCTTGGCTCCCTGCGGTGAGTCATCACAGGTCCATGTAGAGACCTGTTGGTCCCTTTTTGTTGTCCCTTGTGATCCAGCTTCATTTTTTTGGTACACACACACACACACACACACACACACACTAACGCACACACTCTGGTCATTTTCTTCTCTTCTTATGAACAGACATTTATTCAGTATGCCACTCATTCGATCATTCGCTCATCCATTCATCCAACTGTCTCACAGAGAGACAAATAAGTGCGTCACATGTCAACAATCCATTATTAGTCCTCAATCTGAGCAGATTAATCTATCCCTTTGCCTTCTCCTGTCTCGTCCTTCCTGTTTTCCCTTTATTCAACGGCTAAGCACCCACTTTCTTGTCAGTCTTTCCAACCTGTGTTTGGTCCAGTTGTAATCCCATGCTTGACAATGTCCAGCTGGTCCAGAACAGGAGACGTGAAGGCCTTGTGGTTTGTGAGGTTGTGGAATAAAGGACTTTGTGGAGCTTGGGTCTCTGTCAGCCTTCCAGTTTTCCTGTCAGTGTGTCTGGCCTATGTCGGAAAGGAGACAAAATCCTTAGAGGTTCCAGTGATGGACCAGTAATGGTTAAACTGGTCCAGTCAGAGACATAAAACTCAGAATGATCACTTACTAGTGGGGGAGACTTTAGTGGCAAATTAAGAGTAAAGCTAAACCCCTTTAATGATTCATCAAGATTCTGGTCAATGTTTGTCCCAACAATGAGAGGTGTCCATTCATGTGCAACAGAAGTGAGCCCATGACGGGCTCAGGTCAAGGCCTTGGGAGACAAGATGGTGGGTGCTAGCGTTAGCCAATACTAGCGGGGCCCAGTAGCACGCACCCTCTTTCCCCGCTTACTGACGGTGGTGAAGCGGAAGGGTGTGGTGAGGTTGGGCTGCTCACCAGGTGGGAAGCGCTTCATGAAGTGTACATCCTGCTGGTTGGGCAGCGTGTTGGGGCCACGGCGAGGGCGGCCTCTTTTAGTGAAGCCCACGTACCAGTCTGTGTAGCGTGCTGACATCAGAGCTGTGTAGTTGTTCTCCAGAACCTTCTCCACGAAAACGCAGTCTGCGCTTCGATTACTGGCCTTCTAAGAAAGCAAAGAGACCACAAGGACACGACAAGCAGAGAGACTCGTCAGGGGGCTGCACAACATGGAGTCACAAATGAGAAATGTGTCGCTGAAGCCTTACCTTTCCCACTAGCTTGCCACGACGGTTCATGCAAAGGTAGAAATTGGTTTCTTTGCCGCGGATTCTCACCTGGCTGCCAAAGGTGTCGGCCTCCACTACAAGCTGGGCTTGTGAAGGGACAGACAGAGGGACAGACAGACATTAGAATCACAGGAGCTTCACAGAAGTAGACCAAAACCACAACAATAGAGGTGACACATGCTAGGCCCTCCCATTGTGTGCGAAACTGAAGGCGCTCCACCATTTCTGGCAGGTGTCTGCACAGCGGAGACAGGTGAGCGGAGCCATGGAATTAGCCGCTGTTTACCTAATTGCAAACAGCTGCCGATTGTAGAATTTCAATGTGGTTTTATGGTAAATTAAATCAGACTAATCAGAAAACACAGTAATACATACATCAGCGTCAGTATCTAAAGTAAAGTTTGACGTTTCAGTGAAGTTGAGCTTATTCCCAAGACTCCATATGTAACGAAGCCTACCACCAGAGGGCAATCAAGATTCTAGAAATACATCTTTATGAATAGTCAAACCAGATGCGAGTTTTACCATTTACACATGCCTCTTCTATTCTCAGACATATTTATACGTGACATGGTTATATCTGTACAACAGGTGCGCTAAGACGTCCTGAGGGCAGGAATAACACACCTGGAATTCATGGTGTGCCCCAGAATAAGAACAACGGTGGTCCAGCAAGGTTTTAGCACAGTTCCATTCTCCTTTAACCAAAATCAATATACAACGCAAGGTGAGACTTTTTATCATCTGTTGCCAATCACAAAAGCATATTCCCCTCACGATCAAGGCAAAACACAGAGTCCCTGTAAGGTACCTGCTTTCATTCACAATACTGCTATTTCCCCCTTAAATTAGGTGTTGAGGTGCGAAGTTTCCGGTGTCGATTTCCCAGAAAATAGTTTCTGGGTATCAGTCACACAAGACATGATTTCTTCCAGAGGAAAAAGATGGAGCCCTACGAGGAAGGGCAACATGTGTAAATGTGGCTTTAGGAGAGCTCACTTGGCGAGACCACAAAAAAAGCTCACCAGAACAAAACCACTGTCGAGTAGCATGACACTAATTGCACAGATTACCATTCACCATTAAATATGGTTTCCTTTCAAGCCAGATAAGGCATCTGCAGTGAAACAGGCTGAAGATTCCCAGTTAGAATTAAAGGCGCTGATAAATCACCAGCAGATATAAATGTCTCGGGCAGGACAGATGGTCATCAGATAAGTCCGGTCACACACGCAGATGTGAGGCCTCTGACCACAAACGGGCCTCATAAAAAAAAAGGAGCAGGGGGAACTCTCAGACTGAATGTCTGCGATAGTGTTGTTTCAAGGACTGTGTGCATGTGTGTGTGTATGTGTGTGTGCGCTTGCAGGTGCATGTGTGTTCGTCCGTCCGATGCTGTTTTATCAGCTACACATCATCAGAGAGCGCTTGTGCCTGTTTAAAAATAAATTCCTAAAATGGTTCCTGCATGACCTCAGTCAACAAAGGGGTCAAGAGAAATCAATACATCCCTCCCTCTTTCACTCTTCCTCTCTTCCCCCAACTCTCCTCTCATCTTCCTTCGGCTCCTTCACATCTGTAGCTCAGCACACCCTCCCGTTCCTGCGCTTTATCTCCCTCCTCTGTTCTCCATTCCTTTGTGCAGTGCCCCCGCTGCCACAGCAGGTCAGGTATTGGTCCGAAAACAAACAGACCTTTGCATTTATTCTCCCACCGAGGGCTCAGCATGTTTGCGAGTGGCTGTGGATGCGATCAACAGAAAGATGAGCTGCTGCTTTACGGTCCGGCTTTCCTTTCTGCCCGTTGATTGTAAGCGTGACCGTGTGAGGATGGGCTGGACATCATTACAGACAGAGAAAGGTGATGGATAGCAAACGGCAGCGGGGGAGGGACGCGATGGGGACGGTTGGGCTCGAGCAGGGAGGAAGACGGAGCCTGCTGTTTTAAATCCAAGGGAGACAACAGGGAGGATGAGGAATCAATGGAGGGATCGATACCAGAGATGAGTTTCTAACACTTCAACAATCTACCTGCCGGGCTTCTTCTACAAACTCTCTCTCTCTCTTTCTCTCTCTCTCCCTCTCTCTCTTTCTCTCTCTCTGTCTCTCTCTCTCTCTCTCTCTCTCAAATCATTGAGTCAGCAACCAGTCGATCAGGTCTTTGTACTCAGAAGACAAGCTTGCTTGCTCCTCTGCCAAAGCCTGGGGATACGTGTGTGTGTGTGTGTGTGTGTGTGTGTGTG
>BJFM01002958.1:62318-75943 GCA_016586285.1 Arothron firmamentum
GTGTGTGTGTGTGTGTGTGTGTGTGTGTGTGTGTGTGTGTGTGTGTGTGGAATGAGTGTAAAAGACATCAGACACCACCGTTAATGGGCTTAATCAATGACAGATGAAATTCCTGTTGTTTTTCTCACCGCAGCACCGTCTGCTCCAATAGAAACACGGCACAGAATGTGCACAGACTGATGGGGATGGCTGAGGTTGGAAATCTCACGCACACACACGTGCATGTGTGTGTGTGTAGCATAAGGAAAGGTCATCCATTGGCAAGGTCCCATCTGCATTTTCCTCCAAACCTGAGTTAATGAAATGCATGAAAAAAGCATTTAGAAAATAAATTATGCTGATCTATACATGTATCGTCTCACCCGCTCACTCACTCACTCGCTCACTCACTCACTCGCTCACTCACTCACTCACTCACTCACTCACTCACTCACTCACTCACTGCAGCTGCAGTGATGTCATTGTGTGCTGCCACTTTGCTGATTGTGACTCTTATTGGAAGCAGAGCACTTTGATTTTGGGTCGAAGAGAATGTGCAGTGCGCGGGTGACGGGATACATGTGACGCACGCCAACACAGATCCATGTATACGTTGCGGCGAGACTCGCGCACACGTGCCGCGTTTGCATTGGCAGGCGCACACAAACCCGAGAAAGAATAAACTCGGCGGGCCCAGACGGCCCGGCCATCAGACAGAGCAGCACAGATGGGAACTCGGCCGCAGCGCTTTGCTTTGGGAGCAGAGATAAGAGCCATAGAATTACACGATGGGGGAACATCTCCTTTTCCCCCCACCCCTAAATACATCCATCAAACTCACATGAAGTTATGAACACCTACCACATGACGAGCCGATGCACACACTGCAGCTAATCATTGCCAAAACCTTTTCAATGTGTTGATATCAGATATGATGCAAAGCATAATTCTTGCCTTAAAATCCCCGACAGGCACCCACACTCACAACATGCTTACAAGGCTCCGTCAAAGTCCTGCCAGTATAAAATGCAGCAAACATATGCGAGCAGTTCTGAACAGTTTCCCTGTATTATGGTCCATCTGGAATACTCCCCAGTACCCCCCCCCCCCCCACCTTTTCCTTCAGTGCTGGCCTTCACACTGTGTCCTCCTTGCCAGTGGCACCGTCTCAAGTTCTCATCACTCCATCACCTCCTCCGTGGCCCCTACCGGAGACCTTTCTACCCATTCAGGTCCCTGGACTTTTATTTGTTTGTCTCTTTCTAAAAGTTTTTGCCCTGTCCCCTTCAATGCCCCATCTTTTTGCCTCCCCCTCCTCCCTCCTCTGCCTTGTATACACTCGTCTGTTGGCATGTCCTCTGTCTTTCCAGCCTTTGAAGGCTTTTCAGGCTGCTAATAAAAGACAGGTCCCCACCACAACAAAAGGCCTGAGCGCTGCCTTTGAATAAACAGTTTATTTCACTTCTTTCTTCCCCCCCATCTCCCCAACTCCCCCCACGTTCCATCCCACCCTGTGTGTGCATGTGTGTGCGTGTGTTTTCACTCCTGGCTTAGGGAGAAATATGTGCACTTGCTAGTTTGCTTTTTTTTTTTTTCCATGTGATCACAATGCTCTGGAATAGATTAGCAGAAGACGGAGTAGAGAGAGAGGGATGAAATAGAGAAGAAGGAGAGGGGAAAAGAAACAGAGCAGGTAACTGTGGCAACCTTGGCCTTTAGAGCAGACAGTCGGCGTGGGCGTACGTGTGTGCATGTGTGTGTGTGTGTGCGCGCGCGCGTGTGTGTGTGTGTGTGTGTGTATACATCTGTCAGTCAATGCGGTTGCTGCACACTCATTCCAGCCACACAGCCCTGCGGTTGTGGGACACACGCGCCCCCTCCCCTCTCGCCACCTTATCTTTGTGAGCGGCACGCACGCACGCACGCTCCTGCAGGCACCTGTACTCTACGCTCGTCAGCAAACTCCCAAAACCACATTAGGCATGTGTACACTGGCAACACCTGGCTTCTCCTGGGGGGAATCAAACAAACATCTCGTTGAAGAGAGGCCTGTTTTCCTGGATAACCTGGAACAGCCTGGCTTTGAATCTGAGTATAATCTACCGCAACCAGTGGAATCACGTCAAAGTAAAGTTGACAATTTGTCCTATTTACATGTTTAGGGATATTTATCTGGGTAGAAATGACTTGTAAGGCATATTGGGAAAGGCATATTTTCCCTGCGAATGTAAATAAGTTTGTTGGAATTGGATGGACCGAGGCCCCGCTAGCTGGAAAGACACTCGGCTACTGAACGGATCCCCAGCGGCAGAGCCAGCAACAGGCCGAGCACGGTGCAACCTCAAACACACAGTACCTGGACAAACATAATCACGCTTCTAAATATTTGAAATGTATGAGGTGAACTTTAATTTGTCTCATCAGACCCTTCCACAACCTCAATGTGGACCGAAGTCACGACGAAGGTATGTTTGTTAAACACTTGCAATGAGTGTTTTAGAGTGAATTGAGCTACTTTCTTGCCGGAGTTTGTTTCCCTGCTCTCTTCAGGCCAACCCACATAATCTGCAGCCAAACTGTAACACAACCAACGACTGCACCGGACCAAACCACATCCACCAGCGAAATCTTTCCCCCTTCCAGCAACCTGACTAATTCTTTTCTTGTTCGTCCACTGCTCCACCCTCTGTCTTCTTCTGTTGTTCGTCTGCCATTTGCCTTTTTGCTCCTTTTTGCTAACAGTTCCTTGGCTCTGTTTTTTTTTTTTTCTCTCTTGGGTTTCTGGCAGTCGGCGTCGCCGAGCTCAAAATAAATAAATGGTCATTTTTCGGCCTCTTTCTCTTGGAGGAAGAATAACAGTAAGAGGAGCATGTGTGTAAAGGTTTGTGTTAACTGTGTAAGTATGTGTCTGCATTCAGGCGCTGTTGTGTATCTGCATGTACGTGTACGTGTGTGTGTATGAGGCAGCAAACCACAGGCTTATTGGAGCTATTAGAGTGCTGGCTGAGCACAACCACATCGCAGCACCAGATGGGCAACTTGAAGTAGACACAACGCATGCACACGCCTACAAAACACACACACACACACACACACACACACACACACACGTACACATGCATGCATAAGACAAACACTTTCGCAGACACCTGGTGTCCATTAATATTGTCGGACTGACGGAGGGAACATTAATACAAAGGGCGCACGTGTGTACACACAGGCTGACAGAGGCGTGCAAACAAATTGATTACACAGATGTGCCATGCACTCCAGCGATGCTCCCAAAGAATGATGGACAGAGTGAAAGTGAGGACGGGCGACACCGAAGCGCATCCCTTCATCTCTGTCACTCAGCTAATCCCTCTCTCTCCTCTCATCCATTACGTCACTCCACCTCTCGCCAGACACCCCCTCCGAAACCCTCACCCTGCTCCGTGCGTCAGTCGCCACTCTTTCCTTTCTCTGCATGCCTACTTTCCTCCACGAGAGCCATCTCTTTCTTCCTCCCTTTCCTGCTTTTACTCCACTTTGTTTAGTTAAATCGAGGGGGAGAGAAGAAAAAAAAAAGATGGAAAATGAGTTTATGTTTTTTTGGGTCTTTGCTGCGACAGGATCGTCTGCCCCGTGACAGAAGCGCTGGAAGACGCGCCTGCATTCTTATGTAAGACTAGAATGGCGTGAAAAGTCATGCATTCAAAGTTTTCATTTAAATCTCCCCGCTCCCCACCCCCCACACCGTTGCCCTCGTGGTATTATTGTTGGCGCTGCCGTAGCAAAGACTGGCGGATCACTTTCTGTTTTCCACAGAATAGCAACCACCAACAACACAGAGAGTTTATTCATTCATGTAGTTAATAAAGGAGATATGAAAGCTGGATTTAATGCCTAAGAAAGGGTGATTGTTGCTCACTCTTCATTTACTTTAATACATCTTGAGGTAAAGAAAAAACGCAGAGCAAGTCCTCCAGTTTCAAAAAGCAAATGCCTTCATTGATTTAAATTATGGGAATATTAAGTTTGGGCTATTTTTAGATGATTATTTCTCCTTCACAAATGTGTAGGAAGCATTTTAATGCTTTCGCTGGTCGAGGAGGACCAAGGTTGAACTACTTTAAACCATCTGGGCTGTTAAATATAACAGGCATCATATTTTATAAGCTGCTGGTATGCTTTAAATATAAAAATAGTAAATAAAGCTTTCAAATAAACGTAGATGAGAAAAAAAAAGTGATTTCTCCTCTAAGGAATATTGTCCAGAGTCGCATAAAATAGAATTATGAAGGCAAAACATAATGCTTGTGGCATGTACTTCTGTGCCTTTATGGATCATATTTTTCCTCCTTTATGGATTATCTTTAACATTTTTATTCCTGTCATTTATGTCTCCACATCTGTGCTTTGCATTGTAGAATATGTATCCAAACCTGTCCCTCTGCACTTTTTCAGAATGTTTTGAATCTTTCAATCCTGAAAATGCTCACACTTATTTGTTTCCCAGAAGTCAAAGCAGCTTGTCTAGAATTTCATATTTTCCCTGCAAATGTTTTTGCATCTCCCCCTTGGCCGGCAGGAATTTACTACAAGCTCCAACTTCACGTTCTTCCATTTGTCATCCATCAGACTCGGCAAGCTCATTGGAACATTGCAGTTGTGCTTCCCGCGCCGTGGATGCGGCTGACGGGCACGTTCTTGGGGTTGCAGTAAAACAAGCATCTAATGGCACCCCCTATAACCACAGCAAAGGGGGGCACGCGTCACCAGTGCTAACCCAGGAAATGCTTTGGTTGGCCACATGGTAATTGGGACTGTCCCATGTAATTTGGGCGGAGAGGCAGAGAAATTTGGCCGGCACTCCTGCACTTGTCTCTCCCTGGCTTTTGGTCAATGGCGCGGAACCACAGAAACGACAAAGGGATGGAGGGAGAGGGTGAGCAGTGGCGAAAGTAGATAAAGCCAAGGGGAAGGAGGGGATGAGACGGCTGCTCTGAAAAGAAGTCGCTGAGTGCAAAGAAGAAGATGACTGCAGAGATCAGAGGAGTGAATGAACAGTGGAGGCTCACAGTGGGAGTGAAGAAAGTGAGGCATGGCATTTGTATGGTGGGCATCATTTTTCCCCACACAGGTTCTCCTACGCTGAGGCAGATGGAAAATAGGAAAGGGGAGCAGGGGGAAATTCAGCTTAGTCAGGTCTCCAGCTCCAGCAGTGTACTCATCACGGAGTGTGTGTGTGTGTGTGTTTGTGTGTGTGTGTGTGTGTGTGTGTGTGTGTGTGTGTGTGTGTGTGTGTGTGTGTGTGTGTGTGTGTGTGTGTGTGTGTGTGTGTATGTGTGAGTATATGGCATGTTTTCTCATCTGTCAGGTCCACCGGCGGTGCTAGCTCTAAGTGGGACAGACAGCTCAAAGACTAAGAAGTTCTGTGTGTGCTGACCTGAAACCACAGGTGTGTGTTTGTGCGTGCTGCGCACCCACTGAATAGGAGTGTCCTTCTACGCATTCACCAGTCTGTTCTGCTCCGAACTCCTGTGCATCTGTGTTTGTACCACATGCGTGTGACTGATCGTCTTGAGCACAGGCTGCATTTGTGTGCGTGCTTGTGCGTTGGCAGCAGCTGCTCTTTCATACCTGTCTGCCTCTGCGGATTGTTTCATATTAGTGGAATTAGACGGCTTTTTCCGCATGTTGTCTGCCTGCGTGTGTTCTGTCTGCCTATCTGTCTGTGTTTTCTTGGCCTGCATGTGTGTGTGTTGGTGTGCACGGCCAGAAATATGTCTGCTTTGGTTTCTACGTGCATGAGTGTGCATATAGAAATGTGCAAGAATGTGTGTGTGTGTGTGTGTGTGTGTGTGTGTGTGTGTGTGTGTGTGTGTGTGTGTGTGTGTGTGTGTGTGTGCAGGGCTGCGGGGTCACCGCCAGGTCCTCATCTCCTCAGACCAGACCAGACGATGAGGAGGGGAGCGCGGAGCGCCGCGGCGTTGCTGTGGAGCAGCAGTCTCCGATCTGGGACATGGCCTAGGGCAGCGTCTAAATGAAAAATGAAACAGCACAGCAGCCGAGCTTTACATGTTTGTAAATCAGAGACCGGCTAAACCGCGCTAAACACAAAAACACACAGATCTCCTGCAGAACAGCGCTGGCTGACCTGTTTTCCCGGCTCAGCTGTGGCCACGGTCCAGAACGATTCAGGTACACACCAAAGGCTATTTCTCCACCAGTGGCCTGCCTTCAGTTTATTTTCCTTTCAGACACTTTGTTTTTATGATTCATCAGTGCGAACAGGGTCTTAGGCAGGACTCTCTGTAATGCACTTTTAACTTCAGTAAACAAAAATATTTAGCAAGTGTTGTTGTTCTTTTCTAAGAGTTCAAGTAACTGAGCCCAGATGTATAAATCTGATACAGAGTCACTGTTTTTAAAACACTCAAGTCGTGGAGTTGCGTAGAAGTTAGCGGTAGCTTTGAGCACCGATGCTAGGTATGTTAAACAAGACTGTCCCCATCAAATAAATCTCAGTAATATTAAGGGCCAAAAGAAACTTATCTTTCCATGTACACTGCTGACCTATTAACGTAGAATCATATTTTCATTGACATATTTGGAATCAGGTTTTCCACACGTGGCTGGTTGGAAGGATTTGGGGTAATGCAGGAATAAAGTGAAGTAAAAGACAGGGCAGGCAGAGCGAAGGAGGTGTCAAACACGATGAAATGGAAGATGAGCAACAGAATGGGAGAGATGGAGAGAAAAACAAAATGGGGTGAGGTAAGGGGAGAGGGTCCTGTCATTGAAGAGGGAGTACTAGGAACACTTTGCACTGGGGACCAATAGAATTTTAAGTGTTTTTCTCTTTTTCTACAGGATTGGAGTGCATGAGTCGTTTCAATTCAGGGAGGGCCCGCCAATTGAAAATGGTTCCAGTGTCCCTGCACCAGTACAGACAACGCCAAACCTCCGCACAGCTGCAAAAGTCCAATCTGACTCATTTGTGGATTCCATTCACTGCCTCTGCATCTACAGATGGAGAAATACTGCTGCGGTGCACTAACACGACAGGGATAGTGAAATTCAACACCGCGCTGCGCGTCCCATTCTCGCTTTCTTTTCAAAAGTCAAACCAGTGAACAGTAGCGATCCACCACATGTCAATGGGTGACCTCTGTGAAACACTTGCTCTGGATTTCCTTTTTATTAAAAGGCTTTCTTTACTGGAAGTAACACCAGTAACACAAAAACAGAGATAAAGACCATGAATATATTTTACAGATGTTTAGTGAACTATCGACATTTGTAACCCATCAAACGCTGAAATTAAAAGGTGTGATTTATCAATTCATTTTCAGGAATTAACTAACTCTCCATCCATCCAGCCTTTGCACTCGTCCACCATCCTTCCTCCTCCCTTGCTCCGCCAGCTCACCCTTTCATCTCACACCAGACATGCCCAACTGTGGTCAATTAGCATTTTCTCTTTCTCCCTTTCCCCTTCTCTCCCCCATCTACTCCTCTCTTCCTTCCTACCCTCTCTTCTCCCCTTTTCCCATTTGTTGTGCAAATTAGATGGAGGGGGTCAACACAGATTTTGTGCATTTCAATATCTTTGCTTCTTTTCCTGCCCCCTTCATGTAGCATGAATAAAGTTAATGGTAATTAAACAGTTATAGAACTGGCGTGCCCCCATTTATCCCATCTCACGCCATCTGTCTATCTCTTCTGTCCATTCACCTTTCATCGCCCTCCATCTCCTCGCCTTTTTTTCTGTCTCTTTTCACTGTGACACTCACATTGTCACTCGTGTGCTCAACTTTCATCACCTGTGATCCAGTGCCTGCACTCTTCACTGTGTTCCCTCACGCCGCTCCCCCCTCTGGGTGGAAGAAGGGAATGATTAGTGAGAACACATTCAGATTTTCCTTCCATGCGTCTTGCCAGTGAAAGGCCTGCGTGCCCACAGCGTTTGGGGACATCGGTTCCAGGGAAGAGGCGCTGTTTGTTGTTGTGTTTTGTTTTTTAGGCCGGACGTGCCCAACACGGACCCACACACCGATCCCTCTTCATCAAGGTGTGCGCAGACACATGTGTGTGTGTGTGTGTGTGCGTGCGTGTGTGCGTGTGTGCGCGTGTGTGTACGTGTGTGTGTGTTTGTGAGTGTGTGTAAGCTCTGCGTTTCAGTCGTGGGAAATCTAATTCTGCTCTCGCGGCCCAGATGTGCTGCACGGTGCTGTGAAACCTGACCCCCCATTCACCAGCACTACCAGCCACAGCAGTCCCCTCTCCTCCCTTGTCCTCCAAACCCGCCCAGAACTCTGCATTAAGACACATGTGGAAACAATTCAGTCAATGCCCTAAGCAGGGCAGCCCTCACACACACAAGTATACATATACAAAGTGCAGATGCACAAACCCTGCCTTTGCTCACACATACTCTCGTCCGCCATGTGTTGGATGGTCATTGCGTGGTATTTGACAGTGTGTTAACTATACTGTGATAGTACACTGCTATCAGGTTGACCGCTCTCAATCAGTGAGTCATGTGCTTCGCTCCGGGGTTAGAGAGGAGGTGAGGACGGATCTGCACTTTCACAACAGGAGGAATCATTGGAGGCTGTTCTAAAACTGTAAGGCTAATTGTTGATGCCTCCCTGTAGTGACGATGCCACGTTGATCTCTGCGTGTTCATTTGGAGATCAAACATGAAAAAATTATATCTTGGCCCAAATTGTCATCGTTGTATAGAAATCAGGCCTCTGCAGGTCTGCCGGTGATCATATCGTCTACCAGGAAATAGATGTAAATGTTTTGTGACTTTGAACCTGTTAGTCATGTTTGTGGAGGTGCTGGATTTTATCCCAGCAGTCGCTGGAGAGGTTACCAATCCATCACAGGGCACGCACACACACACACACACACACACACACACACACACACACACACACACACACACACACACACACACACACACACACACACACACACACACACACACACACCTAAGGGCAGTTCAGAGTCACTAATTAACGTGAACGGTTTTGGACTGTAGGCATGCATGCATGGGGAGAACATGGAAACTACACATAGAAAGACCCAGAACTCAGAATTACTGCCAGAATAAAATGACTGCGCACTGCAAAAGCTGTGCTGTGTCAAATTTATTGCTCACAGTTAACACTGCATTTAACTTGTCATGTTAATCATTTTATTGACACTGATGTCCATGGAAAGGCACTCACCAAAAAGGTGCAATAATAAATTGCGAAACACATTTCTCTCCCCAACTGATCGATTACAGTCTGTTCTGTAATCTACAACGGAAGTTTTTATTTTATTTTATTTGAACAACAGCACTGGATTGTGTTTTTATTTATCCAATTGTGTTTATTTTATTTGGCTTGAGTGACCTTTATGAAGCAGAGGCAGTGATTAGAGATAATTGTAGTATAAATTTCCCTTTAATAGAGCAACGGTTATGGCTGTAATCCTTTTAATGGGGACATGTCACAATAACAGAAGAACATGTGTAAATGATAAACATTACTGATGGCTGACTAAAATGAAGTTGCTGGCGTCCTTCACTCAGACTTACTGGAACACTCCCATCATTAGTGTTATTAAGGACACCTGTGCTTTCCCATCTATGACACTGAAAACATCTGTAATAACGAAGCACTTTCTCATCCGACAAAAACACAACGACAATAACTTTTTAAACGATCCACATACCTGCCCACAGAAGGTTCGCGAAGGCCAACTCCAACCGCGTCTGCTCCCCATATGTCTCAAGGACAACTTCATGCTGAGTGTGGACAGACATTAAGACTAATTATGCACGAACGGGAAAGAATCGCTTTGTTGTTATTAGAAACGTTTGAGTCCAATGTATCCCAGCAGTCAGCATGGCCTCGGATGTTTGACAGTGAGTAATCAAACACATCAAGAGAGACAGATGTCGAGGCAGTTGCTCCGTTTTGCATCTCCTCCTGAGACAGACACGCCATTTTATTCTGGAGGTAAACCCAGGTCTGTGCTGACACAGTGTGGACCAGAATTCCCAGCAGCATTCTGACCTGTAGCTGGGAAGTGATCAAAGTTTTAGAGGACTCTTTGATTATAGGCGTTCCTCATTTGTCCCTCTGCATCAGTGTTTCCGAGACCGCCTCGCTTTCGCGTGCTTTTTTACTGAGTGACCCATCTATCCAGCCGCAAGTTTTGCCTCAGACCTTTTTTTTTTTTTTTTTATCAACAACTTCAACTATTTTGGCCTCATAAAGGGGATTTTCATGGGCAGCTGCTGCAAAGTTTTTGCAGGTTAAATGAAAGCATCAAAGAAAAAGAATAATCTGGCTGCATCTAACAAAATGATGGATAGTCTTCAGATTTTTCACTGCCAAAAAAATAAATAAATAAATTAAAGGCTGGAAAATAGTCATCAACTGTTGTCTCTTCTGTCTACACAGAGTAATTAGTGCATGATATTCTTACAATCATTCTCATGTATGTTGGCCCTTTTATTCCAACTATTCATTCCATTCCAATTAAATCTGAAAATAACATCGAGAAACATTTCGACTTCCAGACTTTCCAGTACACAGATGACTACAGGACGTTAACACAGCGTCTAGAGGCTTTTACAAGCACTGCAGGAGCTGCTGCAGGAGCCTCAACAACCAGCTGTGGGGGTCTGACTCTGATAGTGGAGAGCGTGTGGTCAAAAATGAAAACAAATGTTACATTAGGTCACGTCCAGACTACTTAAAAACACAATAAGACAATGAGGAGCAAGTGTTGCTGCACTGTTCTCCTGTCAGCACCCCTGTGTGTTAGGGTGAGGGTGGGTCAAAACTGTGACAGTGAAAGTGTGAAAATGTGTGTATCAGGTCAGGGGAGAGCACAGGCTGGGTTGTTTTTGCAGATACAAGCGCGTTTCTGTAATTCAATATTTCACTGCCTTCACATCTGGAGCTGCATGTAAAAATGGAAAATAGAGGGGTGGGATATACTGTAGGACTGAAAAGTAGAAAGAAGAGAGGGACGAAGAAAGAGAAGAGGAAAAAAGCACCCTCCTCTTTTCCTCGGCGACACACACATCCACAGCTTTCGCTCACACTCGCAGCGTTAGCGCACGCCTGGCTGCTCACATGCGCTCTGCGGCAACACAGGATGCACAACTGCTGGATGCACATATAGCTCTTGTCTTTCATTTTGTCTCTCCTCAATCAACCCCTCCTTTTCTTCCTTCAAGCCATACACACACACGCACGCATGCCGCTCTGGGGTGACTGGTGTTGTAAGTTGGCGTGAGTGTGTAGGTGATCTGGGTGTGATTACTGCTTGGCTCTCCGACAGCTCTGATGATGACATTCAGTGCTTTGAGCTCCTCTGGCCTGGGCCCGCTCCAAACACAACCAGGCAGCACACACACACTCTCTCTGCCTCAGAGCTGTGCATACATGTGGCCTAGATTCTTCTGGAGCACACACTTGTACTCTACCTAATATTCATCAGTGGTGACCATCAAAGTCCCACCTGCTGCATCTCAAGCGTGTCTCCATCACTCTTGTGCTGCTTAAAGTCAAATTGCAACCTGCTCTCATGTGTGCTGCTGCTGTTCCTCAGATTTCTCCTGTTTGCTCCAAGTATCTGTTTGCTTCCCTTTGCCAAGCTTCCAGAGCAGCTGTGAGTTGGATCGTTAGCGTCCAATCAGGGCCCACGTATGTGTGCACGCACCACAATTTTCTCCGTTGCAGGGCTCCATGCCTAGATTGTGTTAATCCTCTCTGTCCTCCAAATATTTCTGTACACCCGACAACGTCAATGGCGATCTGATAAACGCGCACACATGCACACATTGTCCTTCGTTACCATTGTTTCAGCTGGAGCGGAGTCAGTGCTTTTGTTTGCAATTACAAGGGTTTGAAGTGGAAGGGGAGAGAAGAGGATGGATGGAAAAGTGAAAAAAAGAGAAAGAGTAGGTTAGAAAAAACACACCAGCGTGTCTGTGACATATTAGTCACATTTTACCGTAATTGTTGTTCGACCCCATCCCACACTTGTTAAAAAGAAGAAAAAAGAAATGCTTGGGGAATGTGCTTTTGCAGTGGATGGTTTCCAAGGTTTTGTCTGGTGTGTTCTGTACAAAGGGCAAAAGGAGCTTTGTGGCAGGCTGGTATGGCTTTAAAAACATTACAACTATGGGTAGAGGCCTGTTCCGCTTCCTAAGCCTCAGGCTTCGGTCGGGATTGACCCCATCAAAGCGGAATAGATTGTCCCATTTGTAGAGGTACTAAAGAGTCTTCAGCTCGAGTCTTTCACTTTCCCTAAAATCCAAACGATTGCTCGCGTAAAACCCAAGATAAAGGAAAAGATGAAGCCATCTTGATTCTTTTTCATCTGGATTAAGAAGTGGTGATAAGAGGCTCTGGGACATCTAACAGATTGAATTACTTTGAGAAAACATGTTTTATTAGGGAACAAATCGCAGAAATATTGAATGACGAGAGGCCCAAAGGCGATGTCGAGACACAGTCTGCACAATCTGCAGGGACTCCCTGGGGGTTCATGAGAACACAAGCCTCGTTAAAGTCTACACCCCCTGCTGTGACAAGCAAGGAATGGCTAAAGTTCAGGGGTCAGTGTTGGTTGATTGACTGATTCATACTGTAGCAAAGCTCTAACCCCAGTCTGGATGTACAGTTTGTGTAATGTTCTCTCACGCAATATGTACATGCTTTTTGAAATGCCGTTTATCTATAATTTTGGAAACGACTGTCGTTTCCCTTGCTTATTTGCGCAGGGACTGACGCAATAAATAGCATGCGTTTTCACAATGTAGTTACATGAAGTCAAAGCAAATTAGGCCTCAAACCTATGCAAAAAACACACGAGTCCACTCGCACCCATCCTCACACACACACACACACACACACACACACACACATGGCTCACGATGCTTGGTGTGTGTGTGTGTGTGTGTGTGCGTGTGTGTGTGTGTGTGTGTGTGTGTGTGTGTGTGTGTGTGTGTGTGTGTGTGTGTGTGTGTGTGTGTGTGTGTGTGTGTGTGTGTGTATGTGAGACCCGTGTACGTCCTCTTCTGACTCCCTATGTTGCCCAACAGGGAGTATTTGTGTGGTATCCAAGGACAACTGCAAGGAGAGGGTGGGGGAGGCTGATGCCGAGAGGCGGGGCTGCAGCCACATTTTCTGCTCTGGTTTGTTAGCCCGTCTGATGGCCGTATGTGTGTGTGTCTGTAGAGCACACAGGTGGGGTTACGCACGATGTAATTATACGACAATGTGCATGTCTGTGTGTCTTTATGCATGCATGCGTGTGCCTAAGCAGCGTGTGGAAAGTGTTGTTGTCTACAGTCTAACTGTTAGTGACAAGTACACACTGACTACTGGAGTCAAAAAGTTAAATGCACTCTATGCTCTTTTCTTTCCCTGGAGGCTCCCTTTTTTCTGCCTCTTGCCCTCTCCCCTCCCATTTTTATTTTCTGTATTTTTCTCTGTCATACTCTCCTGCTTTTGCTCTATCCCTGGCGGTTTCTTTCTTTTTCTCCCCACTCCCTCCCTCTCTCCCTCCTTCCATCTCTGATGATTTTAGCAGAGGTGTGACTCATTGGGCATCGAGCCACAATGTCAGGTAGTGGTGGGGGG
>BJFM01002958.1:75967-87147 GCA_016586285.1 Arothron firmamentum
AGGTAGGGCGACAGAGAGAGAGAGAGAGAAAGAAAGAGAGAAGAGAGAAGAGAAATTGAGAGGGGGAGGAAAGTTGAGGTTTATTGCAAAAGGGGGGTAAAAGATATGCAACATGGAAAGGAATGTGGAAGAGGGAAAGAGTGAGTGAACGAGAGAAACTGGGGAAAGGGAGGGGTGTACAGTCAGCACAAGGAAAACATAAAAAAGGAGGGAAATGAATAATTTCTGCAAACGGTTTCCGTCACAATTGAGTATTTTCCTCCTTGCATGTTTTCTTCATGGCCTCTCATGTTTTGACCATGCAGCACACTCTTTTAGTTGACCGATGTGTTTATGTGCAAACCTGTTCATTGGCAGACCTCCACTTAGGCCTTTTTATGCTTTAGAGTAGCTAATTACCGAGGGGGTCATTAATATATGTTGGCCTACCAATAAAATATAGACCTGGAGGAAACAGAGAAGTGGATGGAGGGGGCGAAGTGGGGGGGGGGGGNNACACACACACACACACACACACACACACACACACACACACACACACACACACACACACACACACACACACACACACACACGCACACACACACACACACACACTCTTGAGCTTTCATTTCTGCGTCTGTGCCAGAATCGGCTGTGTCGCCTCTCAATCTCCCTCATCCCTTCCTTCCTCCTGTCATGTTTTCCTCCCTTGCCAGAAATGTCGCATTTTACCGCTGACACATCAGATCACAAGATATAAATTATTCAATATGATCACACCTTTGATATATATATATTTTTTTCTTATCATCATCATCTAAACAAAACACTCTGGTGATCTCAGGTGGTACTTCCACTCACGTTTTCTCTCAACACTGCCCCCTTCAGCGAAGTTCCTTGTAAACGCTGTCTGTATCATTTCCAGAGGTAAGAAGGTCGATTTGGTGTGTTTTGGGAATCTATCCACCCATAAATAGTGACTAATTGAACAGTCATGCTTCAGTACCTGCTTATATTCTTCTGGTGGTACTTCATTAGCATATGATATTCTCAGGAGGTTGTAAGGTTAGGGAACATTGAAAAAATAATTTGTTTTCAAATACAGACAACTAAAAAAGGCAAGTTTAGATGTTGCTGTGTGTTACTGAAAATACTAAACAGTTAAAAAAAAAAAAAAAATCATCCCAGAGTGTTCCTGACCTCTACAATAGAGTTCATGGAGTTCATCTGGATTCTCGAAATAATGAATAATGCATTTCTCATTAAAACTAAAAAAAAAAAAAAAAAAAAAATCTTATGAAGGTGTGTTAATGTCCATAGCATAGGTAGCCTTCACATTAAAGATAAAGATTTAGATTTTTCCGTGGTGCATGAGCTTCACTTACAATAGTATGATTTCAAAGTCAGAGTACATTGATAAGTTAAACTGGTCTTTCTGAAGGTCCAGTTGTTTTCAAACTGCAGTGGTGCATAAATACTGTATTCACAGTTGTATGCACAGCATATTTTGCAAAACTGGAAACTAATGCACCCAGTGTATCCCAGCAGTGATGGCATAGACAGGAAGGGGATCAAAAGTCATCCTGACAGATTGCTATCACTTCTCCCACCTGCTCCCTCTGGAATTTCCTCTCTCCCTGGTGTGTGCACGTGTGTGTGCGCCTCTGTTATGTCTATCAGACTGTTTGTGTTTCTGCATGTGTGCATGAGTTTCCACGTGGATGCGGATCTACATGTGTGCATATGTGTGTAGTCTGTTTCAACGCTTCTGCAACTTGCGGGAATCTCAAACTCTGGGGCTGGAACAGGCTCCCGTGCTGGGGTCTGTTTAGTGTTGTGCCATCTTTCTCTGCCTTTTTTCCCCCTTCTGCGTCTGACAGCTCTAATAAATTGAGCAGATTAGGTTACAGCCCTCAATACAAGGCAGACATCCCATTTTTCTGCTCTTGCTCTCTCTTGTTCTATCTTTACTTTCTTCTCATAAAAATGATCGAGTCTCTCCAGCAGACACTTTCTTGTGAATGTGAGGAGACACTAACTGGCAGTGAAACACACCACATGCGCACACGATGTCTCTGAAGACTTCTCGGGTTGCTGACATTTTCCATTTTTTGCATAATAAGGTAATTATTATTATAATATTAGAGGGTGTGACAGAGCAAGGGTCCATTAATTGCAATGCCAGCCTCCTATAAATATCCCCCTTCTTCAAGGGAACATGAGAAGCAGCAGAGACCTTCAGTTTACACAGCTGACGAGCATGTGGTCCAAAACTGCCCTTTTCTTTTTTCCCCTTATTTTTCTCACCTCTTTTCCTACTCCTGCACTTCATTTTCCTATCACTTTGTTGTTCCATCTGCTACTGTGTGTCCTTGACAGTTTTCTTTCTTTTCTTTGTTTGCCCCCTTATCTCCCCTCACCTGCCTTCCTCCCCCATGATTTACTAAACCAGAATCCCTCTATCTTGTGTGACCTCCCACCTTGACTCTCACGTGTCAATCTCATCCTTTAATTCATCTTGAATATATGCACACACACACACACAGAGAGAGAGAGAGAGAGAGAGAGAGAGAGAGAGAGAGAGAGAGAGAGAGAGAGAGAGAGACTTGCTTGTGCGACTTGTACGTTTTCGCGGTCTTTTTATGACTCTTTAGCTCCATCTAGTGTCGTTTTTCCGTCAGCAGAGCTCCCCTCATTTTCCTGTCTTGATCCGGGTACCCAGAACTCGGTTTTACCTTCACTTTGCAGAGGAAAACAAAAATACGGAAGGCGGACATTCTTGACTGTTAATTCAAAAGCGTGTAGATTAAAAGAAGTATTATTCTTACTTCCGACAAAGAGCTTATGTTACAACCGTCGATAACTATTTGTTTCCAAATTAACTCGAAAAGTTGTGAACGGATTTTCATGTTTTCAGATAACGTTGATAATGGGAAAAACGGCAAGGGACTGTGACTTTTGATCACACAGGGGTTTTGATCTTCAAGCAAACTACAATATTAAATAACCTTGTATAGCTACTGCCAGTGGCGTGTATACACTAGCCTACTACTGGCGTCAGCCAAATGAACAGCGAGGCGGAGGTCGGCGCTCTAGGGGCATCTCAATCACGAGAGAGCGCTCACCGATGATCACCTGATCACTTTTATTCATTAGGTGATCGTTTCCTTACACCACGTGACGCACAGTTCCGCCTGTCATTTCAGTATTTTATTTAACCACACAAGACGGGTTTTCAGTTCCTAATCGTTACATTATTGTATTACAATGTGGGCTACTTTTATTTTTGTTCTTTGCTTTTTTTTTGTGTATGTATTCATGTATTTATTAGGTAGGTGATCGTGTCGCCAGTGCGCCGGTTTAGCTCAGTGGTTACTTCTTGAAGCAACTACCATGCGGTCCGCGGGCCGCGGGTTCGCCATGGGCGCTGCCCGGTGTTTTGAGTTCCAACGTTTATTTATTCATTCATTTATTTTCTTTAAGCGAACACGAAAACAAAGCGACTTAGGGGTTGTCATGTTTACAAAAATACTATAGTTTTCCCAGATAGTGATAGAATGTTTAATCGTTCTTTTCTATACAATATACTAGGTTTATTCTGGTGCTAACTCCACAATGAATAAAAATTTTGATGTGGAATCTGCACACTCACTTGATGATCACCTGATCAGTTTTATTCATCAGGTGATCCTTTCCTCAGGCCACGTCACGCACAGTTCCGCCTATCATTTCGATATTTTATTTAACCACACGCTTCATCTCTTCAAACCGGGTTTTCAGTCTCTAATCGTTGCATTATTCTATTTTAATGTTGGCTACTTTTACTTTTCGTCCTTACTTTTTGTTCAACATGTATTTATTGGGCAGGTGATCAATCTCCTAACGCGCCGGTTTAGCTCAGTGGTTACTTCTTCAAACAACTACCATGTGGTCCGCGGGTCGCGGGTTCGCCACGGGCGCTGCCCGGTGTTTTTGAGTTTTCTCTTCTTTTCTTTTCTTTTCTTTTCTTTTCTTTTCTTTTTTTTTTTTTTTCATTTTAAGCGAATATGAAAACCAAGCGACTTTATCATGTTTACAAACTCAAGCATGACAAACTCAAAGTCGGTTTGAGTTTGAGTTTGTAAACATGACAAACTCAAAGTTTGAGTTTGTCATGTTTACAAAAATACTTGTTTACCGAGATAGTGATAGAATGTTTACTCGTTCTATTTAATACAATAAGTTTATTCTGGTGCTGACTCCATAATGAATAAAAATTTTGATGTGGAATCTGCAATAAATTTGTCAAATTGTACACACATGCAAGGGGTGCCACCAGTAGGAGTCCCTTCAACAACTCGCTATTTAACCATTTTTTTCCTTTCAAATACTCCTACAGCTGAAATATAGTCTGTCCAATAGCCAACACTTGGCTCTGTATTTTTTTTTTAAGTGCATTGAAAATCCAATAGAATACCGAATAGTTAAAAAAGATAATTCTGTTCTTTTAGTAAAATAATTTTGCGATTGTGTTTATGTAATTATTTACTTTTTCTTACTGAAGCAGTAGATTTGATTTACCTTGTTGAATATACATTGACGAAATACTTCCAGTAGATGGGGCTAAAAGACCACGAATAAAAATATCAGAGTTGCGCTTGGCTTCATTTACTGGATGAAGAGACTACAAAGGAGTAGAACCAAAAGATTAGGTGCACAGTATTGATATGAGGGATAATTTACCATTTAATAAAAAAAAAAAAAAGCCAAAAAACAACTTAAGTCAAAATGAGTGCTTTTACAGGGACGTCAATAAGGTCTGTTGGAGAGTCAGTTGGAGAGTTAAAAGACTGGAAGACATTTCAGATAGATTTAATGGATGCCTAAACTGTGGAGGAATGAGAATCTACATGGACATCTTTACACGCAACCCACGCTGAACTTAAATTATAAACGCTGCAGGAGCAGTTTGACAAGATTCCCACTAGAGGGCAAAATGAGACCACGGCTGGAACAGGACATTAAATAAAACGTCTTGATAGCCAGAAAAAGAAGACCACAGAGACTTCAGAATTTCACTTATTGAGCAACATTTCACGGCGTATTTTAGATCTTATTGTGGACTTTTAAAGCAAAATGAGTGGCATTAGTCTTCTATTTGGATTATAGAAAACCTTTACATTTACATGTGGACCTTGGATTTCAAAACATCCGTTTTATTGAAATGTAGTTTAATTACATTATTACATATTGTAGAATTGTACTGTAGTCTCTACACACCCTAAATACACTGCGCGCTCTCTTTTAAGTTTTATTTCTGGTAAAATGTTACAGGTCACACAAGAAAAGTACATTGTTGTATCCTGAGTTAGGTTCCATGATAAACCAGCAGGTGGCGCCACCAAAGCACACAAATAAAATGATTCACGGGCTTGGCCTTGCTGTGAACTGGAGGTCAGAGGAAACGTTGCCCATACCTGCTCAAATGAACCCCCATGGGAAGAATGAAACATGTGTGTCCTTATTTCAAAGTCGAGAATAAACCAGACATTTCCAATCATCATTTGATCTTCTCCTCGCCTTCTCCTCTCACTCCTGAGTAACGGGAGAACGGAGCGGCGGGTCACGGTCAGGTGCTGGTTGACCGTGCTTTCTATCGGACAATGGGTTGAGCGAGGCGATCGGGGCGGATGAGACCGGCTTAATTCTCCGTGTAATGCATGTTAATGTAACGGGCACCGCGAGGCTGCCGACCGGAGCGCTTTGGGATTATTTATCACAAAACATTTGTATTCTTCCGTCGGAGAACGGTTGATCCCGGATAGCTGAACACTAATCCTTCACTCCGTTAATTAAAAAGAAGGGAAAAGCAATTGAACTGGTGCTGGTGCTTTTTCCCTTTTTCCAGAAATGATTACATTTCTGAAGAAGCTTAACCATCTGCTTGAGGTTAAGTCTGCAAGCAGATTGTGTTTTCTGCTTATTTAAACCTGGGGATTTTAGCTTTTTTCTTTCCTGAAAAGGGGAGGGTATTTGGAATTTAGTTGCTTGTTGGAAAGATAGAATGGAACAAGATTTATTCCAAAAGTTAAAGTAGCGCTTTTTTGTCACTTTACTTCAATTTTGTTGACTTTTTCCTTCTTTTTTGCTTTCTTTTTTTCCCACTCACTTTAAAGTTGGCATAGAGTGCATTTCACCTTTCTGAATCCCAATTTCTTTGCTGAAAAGTAAAACACAGTTGGTATGTTGAAGGACAACAACATCATTCCCACCAACGACCTTCCATCAGCACGTCCAAACAAGGAATCCTCCCTTGGGAAGATTTTTTTAAACACTTCCTATCTTCCTCTTTCCCTTCTAGGCTACAAACACACTTCTCCCCAGGGACCAGAGCTGTGTCGTCAGCCCCAAGAAGAGACTTTCAGGTTCTGAATCAGCGTCCTCCATTAAGATGCCACTCGTGTCTGTGTGGACACGAACCCACATTCACAAAGACATCCTTTAGTTCTCTGTTCCACCCACTCCTTCTCACTCTCTCTGTGCTTCAGTGGTCGTCTTACTGACCGGGATTAACGGGGAAAAGATTAGATGTGAACAAACATGTGGCGCACTCTAAAGAGGCCTGGGCTGTCCTTCTGCTGCAATAACATCATCATCTTCCTAATTCTCTCTCTAAGATCAATTTCTTTAGTCAAAACAAACTTCAAAGTGATGTTTATATTTTCTGTCATTTCTGCAACTGTAACACCTGTGAGATATTTGTTTAATCCACAACCATAATACCTGATTAGAGACAAATGACTGCAGATTAATGATGCTGCTTTTATGTTGATTATGTTGATACATGTTCAGGTCAGTCTAAAGGAATTACAATCATGTAATGCACATTTGTTTGAACATGTTACTGATGAGATTTCTGTCATTTATGCACCTAATGTGCAACATTATTTCCCCCTTTATATTGATTAAAATAGAATATCCTGGCCCATCAACTGTGGTGCAAAATACATTTAAAAACAACAACCCAAAAAAACGCTTTGTGATTAATGGATTGTGGCCATCAACCATTAAAGGATTCTCATTAAAATGCATCATAAAACCGACGGGAGCCCATGGCAGTGTCCATTTACTCATTTGAGGGAAAGGGAATGCTTTCTCAGGCCTGTTTCATTTTAAGATGAGTCCCCGGAAGCTATAAAGCAGAAGTTATAATAAATCAGGGAACGAATCAAATAAAATAATGATAGTTCTGACTGCCACCGCGGGCCTACAGGGTAGCCATGACAGATCTATGCCCATCCTCATCTGTTAAATGCATCCTAATCCAAATCTGTCTGATATCTGGTGTCAAACTTACGCCTCCCCTTCTCTTTTAATGGGTCACGAGGAGAAGATATGTGGATCAGAAAGGGTTAAACGTCCACAGTAATTAGAGTCGCGCTCCGCGTCGGCGTCCTCCAATAAGACGCTACGTCCTACACCCCCCACCCCCACCCACCCTTTCCTCAGAGGGGCTCACATTGGAAAAATCAAAGCCACCCCGTTCACACATCACCGGTGCTGCGCGCAGAGCACAGCAGACAGGAGAGAGGTGCGTAGGCTCTCCTCTTATCTCCACTCCCCTCGCCTTAACTCTCCAGTAAAGTTGTGCACAGGTCTTTCTAACGCACTTTTTTCTACAATTAGTCATAAACTTTGCTTTTTTTTTTTTGTTTAGAAAAATCACTTTTCACCTGCACGGCGTTATCATTTCACTATAGGCGAAAGATGTCCGGGTGATGTGATTTTTACGCACGCCACTGAAATGGATCACAGACTATCCAGAGGCAGCTGGGTACCGCTAGCTGGGCTGGTTATAGGTCTCCTTCTGTGTGCGTGTGTGGTGGACTTGGTCCTCGCTCAAATTCGTTACTCCATCCCCGAGGAGCTGGAACACGGAGCTTTCGTGGGCAACATCGCCGAAGACTTGGGACTGGACGTGGCCAAGCTGTCAGCACGTCGCTTTCGCATCGTCTCCGGCGCAAAGAAACAGTACTTAGAAGTGAACCTGGAAAACGGCATCCTGTTTGTAAACGAGAAAATTGACAGAGAGGAGCTGTGCGAGCGAAGCCCCAGCTGTTTTTTGCACTTACAAGTGGTGATTGAGAACCCGCTAGAGTTATACAGAGTGGAAGTGGAGATTTTAGATGTAAATGACAACTCTCCCAGTTTCCCGTGGAGCGAATTTAATCTTGACATCACAGAATCGGCTGCACCCGGCTCGCGTTTCCCGTTAGAAAGCGCACAGGACCAGGACGTGGGCAGCAACTCTCTGCGCTCCTACACGCTCAGTGCGAACGCGCACTTTGTGCTGAATATCCAGACGCGCAATGATGGAAGCAAGTTCGCCGAGCTCGTCCTGGACACTCTGCTGGACCGGGAACAGCAGAAAAAACATGAAATGGTTCTGACTGCTTTTGACGGGGGGTCTCCAGAACGGTCCGGAACAGCTCTGATAACTATCACCGTGTTAGACGCCAACGACAACGTCCCCGTGTTTGACCGCTCTGTTTACCGGGCGAGCCTGGTTGAGAACGCACCGAGGGGGACAATGGTGCTGAAGCTGAATGCCACAGACCTGGATGAGGGCTCGAATGGAGAAGTGACCTACGCGTTTAGCGGTCACGCACCGCTCAAAGTGCGCGAACTATTCAACGTGGACCCGTACACGGGAGAAATCCGAGTGAAAGGCGTCGTGGACTATGAGAAAGCCAGCGTGTATGAGCTGTTTGTACAGGCAAAGGATCGAGGACCCTCGGCGGTGGCGGTGCACAGTAAAGTACTAGTAGACATCCTGGACGTGAATGACAACGCACCTGAAGTCATCCTCACATCGGTGTCTACCCCAGTCCAAGAGGACGCACCACCGGGCACGGTGATCGCAGTGATCAGCGTCATGGATCGGGACTCGGCGGAGAACGGGAACGTTGACTGTCAAATTCCGAGCAACGTCCCCTTTCAGTTGCACTCATCGTTTAGAAATTATTACACTCTGGTGACAAGTGAGTACCTGGACAGAGAAGCGGTGTCTGAGTACAACATCACTCTCACCGCCCGAGACCTGGGCGCTCCCTCGCTCTCCACCAGGAAAACAATTCTCGTCCAAGTGTCTGACATTAACGATAACCCCCCGCGCTTCTCTCAGCCTTCATACACTGTTTATGTGACCGAGAATAATGCCCCTGGCGCTTCCATTTGCTCTGTGAGTGCGTTCGACCCCGATTCTAACCAGAACGCGTATCTGTCTTATTCCATTCTCGAGGGTCAGATTCAGGGCATGCCCGTGTCCACTTATGTATCAATCAACTCTGACAACGGCAATATCTATGCACTGCGCTCTTTTGATTATGAGCAACTTAGAAACTTTCAGATCCTGGTGCAGGCGCAAGACGCCGGCTTCCCGCCGCTCGCCAGTAACATCACAGTCAATGTCTTTGTCCTGGACCAGAACGACAACGCGCCTGTTATTGTGTCCCCGCTCCCTAAAAACGGCTCCGTGGCCACAGAAGTGGTCCCACGGTCAGTTGACGCTGGGTATCTTGTTACTAAAATTACCGCGTTAGACGCGGACGCGGGGCAGAACTCCCGGTTGTCCTATCAGGTGTTGCAGGCTACAGACCCGGGGCTGTTCAGCGTCGCTCTGTACACCGGAGAAATCAGGACTATTCGCCGTGTGATGGAAAAAGATGCAACAAGACACAGACTGGTCATATTAGTGAAGGACAATGGGCAACCATCGCTCTCCGCCACCGTCTCCATTATCCTCACGGTGGTTGACAGCGTGCCGGAGTCGCTGTCAGATTTCGGGGACCTCACGCTGAGCCCACAGCCTCCCTCCAACCTCGCTCTTTACCTGATCGTGTCCCTGAGCACAATATCTTTAATATTCCTGGTGGCCATAATCGTGCTGGCTGCGATTAAGTGCTACAAGGACAGGGAGAGCATGAGCGGCTACAACCTGCCACCGTTCGCCTGCTGCTGCTGCGGAGGATTTCAGCCCGAACCGCCTCCAGAGGTGTTCAAAAAATCCAACCTCAACCTACAAATTTCATCCGCCACTAAAGTGCCCACGAACTGCATGGAGGTGAATGGAAATAGCACTCTCTCACAATCATATTGTTATAAAGTGTGCCTGACTCCCGAATCAGCCAAAAGTGACTTCATGTTTCTGAAGCCGTGCAGCCCCGGCAGCACACCGAGGAACAACGAGGCCAAGAGCGCGGAATGCTCGTGGAACGCGCAAAGCCGGTGCTCGTCTGTGAACAATGGTGCAACTACACCCAATGAGGTACAGTCAGATAAGTGCAAAAAACATAGTGTGCATGCTGTTGGTTTAATACAATCCGCACTTTTCTATGGAAGAACAACATCTGGGCTGTGACATTCTTCCAGGAAGGGGAAATTACGCATGCCCTTCAGACTTCCACGCAACTTGAGCAAAACAAGCCCCATGTTGTTTTCTTAACATTGTTGACGGAAAGTACATGTTACACGGCACGTTGCCTCTTCTGCTGTATTCTAATCATGTCATTTTATCCCAGTGCAGCTGTGGTAATGTCTGGCACTGGGGGATAGAAATGCAGCGACGCCAGATTATTTTTTAATTGGAATGTTAATGATCGTGTTAAACCCTGTTTAGGAATCCTGAGTGCGTAACGCGCCTTATCACCTCCAGAGAATGAAGTGAGATATCAATTACTGTGTGAGTGGGAGAGCAATCCAAGCGGAGTCCTCTATTTGCTCTTGGTAGCGTTTCCAGATAGCGTCAAGACACGTTTTTGGAGAGAAAAAAAAAGCACGTGGAATCGCTTTAAATAATTCATGAATTTAATTATAGTTTGTGATAAGAATGCAAGGAGTCATTGCCTCACATTATGTTTCATGCAACACGGGAACGCGCGCCTGCCTCCGGCGCACCAACCCGAGCTTGAACAACAAGTCAAGGTTATCTATCCGTGATTGACAAGGTGAATGGCAGCTGCTGAATTCATCCTTCCTGACGCTCAGACAAATCTTGCGCCATGAGTCGTATCTGTGACCCTCCCGTCTTGCTCTCGCAGTAACAATATAGGACAGATAACCTCAATAACTGCGCCTCAAGGGCAGCGGCGCTGCCAAACCATTATATTACATACAATGTGGTGTGTTGGGGGGCGGGGGGGGGGGGGGGGGGGGGGGGG
>BJFM01002959.1:0-26898 GCA_016586285.1 Arothron firmamentum
TTTTTTTTAAATCTTTATTTTTAGCCTCTCTAAAAGCACTTACAGTAACTTCTTGTTGTAACAAGGTGAATCGATGCAGTTACCTGATCAATAAAGTTGACTGGCAGGCACAGTGGAGCTGCTGGGCATTTGTGCAACTATTTTTGCGGCGCTGGGGCCAAATTTGTGTGATCTAAGTTATTGTTTTGATCTCAAGGCCAAGCTGAGGGTCTCCTGTGTGATCATATTAGAATAAAAATGCCTTCTATTCTAAGCACTGAGTCATTATCTTCCATCTGAACATAAATACTTAAAATTGTTTTGTTTTTTTCTCCTTATAGTACTGCCAAATATGGGGTGTTCACCTTTCTGCCCCGTTTCCTGTATGAACAGATCAGACGGGCTGCCAACGCCTTCTTCTTGTTCATCGCACTCATGCAGGTAAAGAAGGTCGACGAGAGCCTCTATTTGTTCGGAACGACAGTCCACAGGACAACCTTTGTAGCAGAATGTCAGATGTTATCACTTTCTTACGGCTTGGTTTGCTCTCTGTCATCAGGTCCTTCCTTATCATTAACGATGCTCATCCCACCGTACTAGCTGATTGGCTGCAGAGAACTTTAGCCCCTTTTCCACCAGACACATTTTTAATCACATGAATTTATTTACTTGGGTAAAAAAAAATCAAAAAAATCTTCATGCTAATGTATGGTTTTAGCATTTTACAGCTCACAGCCGACCCTGAATTCCTTAGAATCTGAAAAGTCCTACTGATTTCTGATTTCTGCCTCTCTTGACTCTCCTCAGCAAATCCCCGATGTGTCGCCGACGGGTCGCTACACCACCCTGGTCCCGCTCATCTTCATCCTGACAGTGGCTGGAATCAAAGAGATCATAGAGGACTACGTGAGTAGCAGCAGACCTCATGTCCTTTAAAAACTAGGCGTGCAGCATAAATGAGCATTTATTTCCGTGTCTTCACAGAAACGGCACAAAGCAGACAACACGGTCAACAAGAAGAAAACGACAGGTATCGTATGCACGCGCGTGGACGTCGGCCGCTCTTTTCCGCTCCCGCGTCTATTTGTGGGGGTTTTGTTTTTCTTTCATGGCCAAGTAAATAGCCTTGGTCTGTCACTCAGTACGCAGACAATAGTTTAGTCCCTATGAATACTGCATGACTGCTGCTTTACTGTACCGGCCTCACTAACATCTGCGCCCTCCTCATTTTCCAGTGCTGCGAAACGGAGCTTGGCAGACGATCATCTGGAAACAGGTACCGCCATCATCACCTCTAATTCATCATTATCGCCTCACATCAAGTATTTATCGGATAAGATGCGGTGATGTGTGATTACTTGATATCACAGTATTGGCTGTGGACGTTTTTCAAAGACTTCTGATCGTATTTTAACTTTTACACATGCAGTCCTGTCTTGAAAGCCTGTCAGAAAAACGAGACTTCTCAGGTTCCAGATGTAGTTTTCTTCCCGATGACAATTGAGTTTGATCTGTCCAATATTCCACATCAGCAAATTGTATTAGTTGAGTAATTGGTTTTCTATGCATCTGAATCGGCGAGTCCGATCGGATGACCTGCTGCAGCAACAAAGTTATATTAGAGTTAGTTAAGTTATAACTGTTAAGTTATAACTGCTTCCATGCTGGTAGTACTTTGCATTAGGACATCCATCCAACCATTTTATTTTGTGATTTTAAGACACTGAACACGTTTAAGTGGCTAAATTCCACTACAGATGTTCTATTTCGCCGATGCTCGGACGCCGTTGCACCGTCAGCTCAATCTCTGCGAACGTTGTCTCGAGGAAAACAAGCATGTTAGTTCTTTTTATGAGCTGGTACTCATTAACAGAAGTCCAGCTGTGCCCACTCCGGCTCCAGCGGATCTTATCAAATTGAATTTGTGCCCTCATTCTGTGGAAGGGAACACTGCCGCGCAGGAATTTGTCCTCGTAATTAAGAGTCATAACAGTTGGAGGGATTTCTTTGAGCTGCTTTGCTAATGCAGGAATGTTCATATTAAGGCCACGCCATGTCTGAGTCATGTTTTAGCACCGCTTTATCTGTTACCATTTTATAGTTTAATATATGTCAGCGAGTTTTATTATATGTTTATAAAGCTGCAATTGTGCCGCATTGATTCATCTTGCACCTTATTGACATGCTTGAATCCTTCTGTCTTTCTATTGCAGCCCGATAGAAACAGATGAAGTCATACGCTTTCTCTTGATTGGCTGTATCTCTGTTGGTCACTAATTAATGTACCCTTCTTTCCTCTCTTTATTCCTGTCATTCCCTTCCTCTTTTTCTCTGCCTGCTTTTTTCTGTCTCCTCACCTGTTGTATCAATGGCATGTTGCTGCAATGCTGCGCTCTGGCCATAAGGTGGCAGTAGGAGACATTGTAAAGGTGACCAATGGCCAGCACCTTCCAGCTGACATGGTCATTGTGTCTTCCAGGTCAGACAGTGCGTGTGTGTGTGTGTGTGTTCACGTGCGTGCGTGTGTCAAATAAATGTCGTTATTTATAATAATGCTACAGGCATGTACTAATCATTCGCACATATTAATCCCTTTTGAAGCCAGAACTAATCGTAATCACAATCTACTGTATTTATAAATCAGAACGTCAAGTAATTCATTCAACTGGTGTGTTAATTTTTAAATTGTCCATTTTCATGTTTACTGTGAACTGGTTTGATGGCATCTCTCTCCAGTGAGCCACAGGCTATGTGCTACACAGAGACGTCCAACCTAGATGGAGAAACCAACCTAAAGATCAGACAGGTGGGAACTGAGAACACATTTTCTTTTGGAAATGCACAGATTATACAGCTATGTCTGCTTTCTAAAAAGAAAAAAAAATCAAATGCTTCTTGTTTTACGGTTGTAATTGAATAAATCGATACAACTTGCTGAGAGGAGCATCTTTCAGGACACTATTTTTTGTTCCTTTTATGGACCATTTTCTGTTCCAACCTAGTGTTTTACATTATTCTCTACCTTAAAAGGGTTATTGATTCAATTTGATTTGTTTTCCAGGGTCTCCCTCTGACAGCTGGTGCTCAGACCTCGGATGATTTGGTGGCTCTGTCAGGTCGTTTAGAGTGCGAAGGCCCCAACAGACACTTGTATGACTTCACGGGTACACTGCGGCTAGAGAACCATAAGTAAGACACGCTTACGTATGTTTTTTCTTCTATGATTGCTTATTAATGGAAATCTCTGTTTAGTTTTAATGACTGTCTTGTTGTCTTCAGTCCAGCTCCTTTAGGGCCAGACCAGGTGTTGCTGCGTGGAGCCCAGCTCAGAAACACCCAGTGGGTTGTGGGAATTGTTGTCTACACCGGCCACGACTCCAAATTAATGCAGGTGAATCTTGACACACTGTCCACTGATGCAATAATTTCCTGCTTCCTTTTTACCTCATCCAGTGTCCTCTGCTCCCCCACATGTTGCATTCTTCACCGTCTTTCCAGAACTCCACCAAGGCGCCGCTGAAGCGCTCTAACGTGGAGCGGGTGACCAACATGCAGATCTTGGTTCTGTTTGGGATCCTGCTGGTCATGGCTCTGGTCAGCTCGGTGGGTGCCGCCATCTGGAACAAAGAACACACCGAAGACGCCTGCTGGTACCTCTCCCGTGCTGGTAGGAATTCAGACGCGCATTTTAAACCATAACCTAACAAAATGAAAATTAGCCTCTATCCAGTGTGGGTAAAAACACAGGTGTGTGTTTGTGCAGGTGACATCTCTACTAATTTTGCATATAACCTGCTGACGTTCATCATCCTCTACAATAACTTGATCCCCATCAGCCTGCTGGTCACCCTGGAGGTGGTCAAGTTCACGCAGGCTCTCTTCATTAACTGGGTACGGCATGTTTTTTTTAAAATTGCTTCTGAGTGTTGTCAGATATTCTGGCTGACTGGCCTTCTTATTAAATTTTTCACAGGATGAAGAGATGTATTACTCAGAGACGGACACACCGGCCATGGCTCGAACGTCCAACCTTAATGAGGAGCTTGGCCAGGTCGGGTTATCTCCTCCTCAAAAATGTGTACATCAAATGGAAGAATGCCTACAATAAAACATCCTTTTTTATGATTTTTATTTTCCAGGTGAAGTATCTCTTTTCTGACAAAACAGGAACTCTGACCTGTAACGTCATGCACTTTAAGAAGTGTACCATTGCGGGAATTACATACGGGTCAGTATGTGTGTGTTTTTTATCTTGGTATTTTCCTCTAATCACCTAGAGCCCTCCTGTAGTAATAGAATTAGCTGCAACCAAATTAATGCCATTCACTGCCTTGTACTAAAGAATTAGAACCTATTATTTCAGCTGATTTAATTCCTTCACGCTCAATGAAATGCACTAATCGGCTCACCCGATTCACTCTTTCTGCAACACCAACTCATTCATCACCGCAGCCACTTCCCTGATCTCGACTGTGATCGTTCAATGGAGGACTTCAGGTGAGTGTCCTCCCCACTGGAGACTTCTTTTTCTGCTCTTCTTTTTAAACGCTCTACATGCCTTGAAAGTGGATTGTGTGCTGTGGTTTGGCCTACTGTGCTCTTTGGTTGGTGAAAATCTTGTGTAATGGATTGTGTTTGTTTTTTGTTTTTTTTTTGGTCTCACAGCAACCTGCCGTCCAACAGCAATAACTCGACCGAGTTCGATGACCCGACTCTCATCCAAAACATCGAGAAGAACCACGTAGGTGTTTCTGAAGCTTGTTTAAAACCTTATCAGAAAAACAGCATGCTGATTCTGTGCATCCTTTAGCCAACATCACCTCAAATCTGCGAGTTCCTGACGATGATGGCAGTGTGCCACACGGTGGTCCCGGAGAGAGAGGACAACCAGATCATATACCAGGCATCTTCGCCCGACGAGGGGGCGCTGGTCAAAGGGGCCAAAGGACTGGGCTTTGTTTTCACTGCAAGAACCCCAGATTCAGTCATAATCGAAGCTGTGAGTCTCTGTTTTACTGCTGAATTCGCTGCGTTTTGAAACGGTAGAAGCTGATATTTTATTGTGCATTTCAGAGGGGGAAGGAGATGAGCTATGAGCTGCTGAACGTTCTGGAGTTTTCCAGGTAATTCTCCCATAAAAATCATTCCCAGTTAGATAATTACTTTGTAATATAAGATTATAATATGTTGTGAAACCTGAGCTGCTCCTGTCTCTCACAGTAACCGCAAACGTATGTCGGTGGTGGTCCGGACTCCCAGCGGGACACTTCGGCTGTACTGCAAAGGAGCCGTAGGTTTATGTTCTTCAAATTTAAGGCTAAAACTTCAAATGCTTCTGGCACGTTCAAATTTAATGGCTGCTTTCTTTTTCTGTTTTTGTTAGGATAATGTCATTTTCGAACGGCTGACCGAGGCGTCTCAGTACAAAGAATTAACTGTGGCTCATCTGGAACAGTTTGCTACTGAGGGTAAACAAATAAAAGAAATCCTGAGAGAAACTAAGTTTACTTGTTCTTTATCAACTGTGGCTGCATGGTATATGGAAAAGTGTTAAATTATTTGGTTTAAAAATACCCTCTTACTGTATAGGTGATTGATTGTCCTGGTATCTTTGCACCCTTGCAGGGCTGAGGACGCTTTGCTTTGCTTATGTGGACCTCGAGGAAGAAGCCTACCAGGAGTGGCTGAGGGAATACAACCGTGCCAGCACCGTGCTGAAGGACCGCGCTCAAAAACTGGAGGAGTGTTATGAACTACTGGAGAAGGTCAACACATTCTTCACTTCTGTTTCTCAATGGCAGTATTTCTCCAAAATATATGACTTTGAATTGTGGTCTTATTAGACATTGATAAAAAACAGACCTAAAGGTAGCATAGGTCTTACACATTTTTACCAGGAGGGGGCAGAGTAGCTCTATCACCTCGACAACAGCAGCAGCCTTTCATTACTCACTATGAGCTGCAGCACAAGTTCTGATTTCCTTCCTAAGGTGTGCAATAAATGCAAAGGCAGGATGCTGTGGAAATATTTTATTGGATTTTAAGGAAGTTAACTCCAAATGCCTGGGAATTATGCAAGAATTAGTTCAGACATTAGGAGCCCGGTTGGTGGGGAAAATAGCGAGATATAGATGGCTAAGGTGAGAAAACGGAGTGAAGAGGAAGCGGCAGCAGGATGAGGAGGAGGAAGAGAGCTCAGACTTGGAGACCACAAGGGTAATTACTTGCACCAGCTTGCCGAAAGCTCAATAAAACCCAAGTCAACAACACAGTAGTGTTAATTTGCATGTCTGTGTATGTGTGTTTGTCTTCAGCTCTGTCCAATGAGAGTACACATGCAATTTAATCTAAATAAATTATAGCCACTGGATTTCTCTTGGCATGTGTGAGCACAGTGATTCAAAAGTGCTGCAGTATCAAGTTAACCGGATGTCCAGGCATTGTTCTCATCTTAAAATTCAATTAAATGAGGTTTCATGGAGAAAAGGAGCCATCAATTACACTGTCTGAATTTGTAGACTAAATCAAATTTAAGCAACTTGGCTGTCTTGGGCAATATGTTGCGTTTCTTTATTTCTGAAATGTGCTTTTTAAAAGGTTTTTTTATCTGTCTGTGTCAACAGAACTTAATGTTGCTGGGCGCCACAGCCATAGAGGACCGTCTCCAGGCCGGCGTGCCCGAGACAATCGCCACTCTGATGAGGGCCGATATCAAAATCTGGGTCCTCACTGGAGATAAACAGGAGACGGCCATCAACATAGGTGAAAGTCGTTTGAAATGAAAACTATATTGTGTGACACTGGGGCTTCACTGATGAACGAACCTGCAACCTGATGTGCACAAGTGAAGGAGAGAATATTGTGGAGTTAATTAAATCATGGCTGCTAGGATAAAGGGCCTTATGTGAGCTGAAAATGCCAGACATTTCTCCAGTTTTAGTGGTCAAAGAGTAAATGTTCCACAGGAATGAGATGAGCGTCTTTGGCATTTAAAGTTGGTGCCAAATGTCTGCACAAACAAAAAGACAGCTTTTTTTCTTTAGGATTGTTCTGCACTTTCCACAGGCTTCTAAGCGATTTAATCAATATTCATAAAAAGGGAGTGCCAATGGATTCGCTGCGTTTAATAGACCACAATAGAGATGCGACGATGGCTGGAGGCTGCTGGGGTAGAATGGCGTCAGGTATCTGTGAGAATGGAGCGGGATTTTCAGAATCGGTCGTACACAAAACCAGTTTTTCACCTGTGTTTTGGGTTTTAGTGAATCTAATCTCCCCTCCCATCCCCCCATCCGCCTCCCGTCAACTATCTGTCTCTGTTTCTCAGGTTACTCCTGTCGTCTGGTGACACATGGCATGTCCCATATCATCGTCAACGAGGACTCTCTGGACGTGAGTAGAGCCTTCCCCTCACTCGCCTCACCTGTTGATATTTTGTGCCACGTCGGGGATTACGCTGCATGACCGTGTCCAGACAGGAGAGAGTCTGAGATATTGTAGGGTATTAAGCACGTTACCGTGGGAACCAGGGTGTGTTCCTTTGCCAGATTGGTAGGTGGGGCTCTTTGTGTGTTCACAGGTTCGGGTAATTAAAGTCTCTGGTGTCTCCTGGGAGAAAGGGATGAAAAGAGACCACTGAGCTCTCGCTTCTTTCCGACTTCTTCTGTTTCTGACAGAATTCATCCACAGTAGCACTTTGCTCACTGAGCAGCGTGTCTTTCTACCACCGTAGCTGTTCAGTTATGCGTGTAGTCTCATTGCATGCTCGATTATTGCTGTCATGTGTGTCTGCGCAGGGGTCCCTTAGACACATACAGCAGCAGTGTTCTCAGAGCGTGTTTTCATGTGACACCGCTTAGAACCCATCAGCCCTGTAACGTTTAAATGGGTGATGGGGCTAAAATGTGCTTTCTACCTTGATAAATGTATTAAGTGTCATTTTCTGGCGTCACGTAGGTCATACAAGCTAGACTGCTGCCTTTTTTTTTTTTTTTTAAGTGGCTGTAGTGTGTCTCACATTATAGAATCAAGTGCAACAGGATTTTATGTTGGTCATGATTTTAGATCTAATGTGACAAATTTAAAGTCAGAAAACGAATCATGTCAGGCCAATTGGACGTTAGGCTGAACCGACTGAGCTAATATTTTCTATCAGTCTAATAACGCATGTTGGAAGAGCAATACAGTTAGCGTAATTGGGTTGTGTTTAATACATTTTGAATGATTTTCTCTGAAATATGTTCACTGGGAAGGGTCACGTACGGTATAATCTGAGTCAACAGCTCGGAATCATTGACCTCTAACGCCGTGTCTATCACAGGGTACATTTGAAGTATAATTTTAGAAATCAGTTTATACAAGCATGGTGATATGTTTGATAGTAGAGAGGAGAGTTGATGGCAGCTGAGGCAGCTGGTTCCCAGGAAGCATAAGGCAGGCGTAGGAATTTTCGCGTGATGAGTGAATGATCTCCTTCAAGCTGTACGGTGTTTACAGCACATTATCAAGTAGGTGTCAAGTCAACATGAAACACTGGAATATATGAGAGGATAATTATCAGCTTGCTGCAGTGCTGACCAGTGCTAGTCATATAGCAATTACACACACCAGAAAAACACTTACAAAACTCCTTGTAGTCAGAATAAAGGAAGTGTAATAAAAAAAACCAGACATGATGAAATGCATAATAAAGAAAATAAATCAACCAGATGCTGCCTCCTGTATATGAATGTCCCCTAGATGGCTCATGTGTGCACTGTGACCTTTGGTTGTGACCATCCAAGGGTGGGCATTAAAATCACACGGGCTTCAAAGACGCACATTATCTGACGTGCTCTTAAAATTCCCGCTGCTGGCTCAGGTTTGCTCTTTGGGCCCGTTCGAAAGTGCAACCTGCATGTGAGTGAAAACAGAACCCAACCTCTTAAACAACATTTTTTTTTTTAAATGTCATCTGTCGACTCGCTTTCTGCTGCGACCGTGGATTCTCCCGGTGTCGGCAGCCAACGCTCCCCACCTCCGCCCCACCCCAGTCCACCCAACCAGGCCAGTTCTCTATGGACAGGACGCAACCACACAACTGTGACGTGTGGCAGAAAATGTGCCAAAGCATCAGGAAACAATAGAAATTCCCTGTTTAAGAGCGCTTGTGCACCAAGCAGAGGACGTGTTTATTGGATTTCATGTGTGAATTGGACAGTCTGGGTGGAGGAGGACAGCAAAGGAGTGGGGGAGATTTGGCTGAGGCATGTGAGGACGATGAGCGAGTGGTAACGCGATCCCCTTTTGGTGCTTCTGCTCATCAAAACAAACCGTGCGAGCGATGCCTCCTGGGTAAACGGGTTTGTGGGCTCTGAAGCTGTGACAAGCGCCATCTGTCACCTTCGGATCACATCCCACACACAGACTGACGCAAAACCTTGCTCTGTCTGCTTTTATTTATTCTACACTAAAGAACACACAAGTGTCCCAATGTAAACTTTCCTTTTTAACTGCTGATTTGGAACTCAGCCGGTGATTAATGGTGATCTTGGTGTCCGTGGTGGCTTCTGTGTTGCCAGGATCATTTGAAGGTATGACTCGGTAGCACTCCTGACCTGATCAGCTCAGGACTAGATAGAAATTCCTCCCCCCACAAAGTTCACACAATCTCCTCCTCCTTTTGCACTTGTACAGATTCTTAAACAAACACTATTATTCCTCTGCTCATTAATCAACTTTAGGAAGACACACATGAACACACACTCCCTCTGTTGTTCATTTTATTGCACATCTGCCCTCTCACTGCAAAGTCAACATATCTGTGTCTATTTTTTGGTCCTCAGAAGGGCCTATGTACAAGTGTGTGTGTGTGTCTTTGTGTGTGTCTGGCTCAGGCAGCAGAGGATGTGGGTGTTTACACAGATGCACAGTCAGATAATTAAACGATGTATTAAATCTCAGTGGTGACAGAATTTGCACTTCAGATATGAGCGTGTTCTCTTTTCACTCAGCAGCTGCCTCTCTTCCTTTTCTAAGAGTCTGACTCCTTTATCAGTCACTCTCTTCTGAGCACCATTCTCATTTATTATACTTTCCATATATTTCACTTTTTCTCTCGTGATTTTAACAATAGCTACAATTATTTTATTTTTATACTATACATGATGTGTAATATATAACGCTGTATGTGAATCATATGCAGTGAGAAAAGGTGGAGTTTTCTTACCCCCACTTTTGTCTGATCTAAATATAAAACTGATAAAGTTCCACACAGAAGGGGCCTCCAAACATGCCTTACAAAGTGGGTATGCACACGCGCGCGTGTGTGTGTGTCTTTTGGACGTGCTGTGACAAGTCATGTGGTGTGTCTAGCCTCACTGCTGGGAGTGAGCATTCACTGAACACTGACCCATGCGGACTCCATTACAGTGCATCTATGTTAGGAACATTGTGCAAGACTTTCAACATAAAAGGCCACAAGTCCAGGAATTAGTAATGTTTCTATTTTGTTTTTGCTTTTTTTTTTTTTTATTTTCATGCAAAGGTTGTTTAGTTGCCCTGCTGAGGCGATTACTCAATGACAAGGTGAGGACAAGCAGGAGAGAAAAAGGTTCTGTCAGCTCCTCATGTGTCACACATGTGTGTGCCCCCCCGCAGTCTCCCTTCACACACTCGTGCGCACGCAAGTTTAACTTCCCTGCAAACACACACGTGAGTTTCAGAACTGTGACAACCTGTAATCTCCTTTAATCCCTTCATTATGTTTTTGTTTTCCTTTCCGCTACTTGCAGAAAAAAAGGTGAATGCAAACAGGAATTCCGACATGCAAAGGAAAACACACCCCCCCCATTAGCCTGGGAAAACTTGTAGCATCAGGATTTAACTAGAAGATTTTTTTCCACATGTGATTGCAGTGCACGCCTGCTGTGGGCACTCACTATGGTGTCTGGTGGGACCTGATCATGGAAAGACTGGTTATCTCATCGCTGGCCTCATCACCAGTAACCCACTGGAAAGTGGAAGATTGAAAGCAGTGCTCTCTTCTAGCTATTGTGTGTTCTTTGTTGTAGCTGCCGCATTTCTACCAGTATTTCCTGTGATGAATCCACTGTTATCGTTTGTAGACTCGAACCTGAACTTGCTAAATCAGTCAACTGTGCTAATTCATCTGTCTCATATTGAACAGATCTGTGATGCACAGATGGACCACAGGAACAGCACTGTGCGTGCTGAACTTTGAGATGTTTGAAGCTCATGTGTGTTTATGTGCGTGAATGTGTGTGTGTGTGTGTGTGTGTGGCCTCGGTGCTAGCTTGTAGCATGCCTGCTGCTCCACATGGAGTTCATTACAAATCCATGAGATGTTTATTTTCTCTATTAATCCCTGTTCCTCTATTATCAAGAGCTCCATCAAGACTGCCACAAACTACTGCCCCACAGGCAAACTGGCATTCCTGATAACAGATACACTTTGCTGCAAGGAAAAAAATCATTCCTTTTGCCATATTGGGGCACATTTATAGTCTTTTTTCTTTTTTGTACGAAGGACTGTTCGCTGTGGTTAAACATGCCTCCGGGACCTTGTAGCACTAGCATGCTAGGATAATGTCTGGAGCAACTGTGAACTTTATATTGCCATTTTTAATTATTGAGTGCACTCAGGAGCAAATTCCTTCCCTAGATGAAAGCGGTACGTGCAACGAGAAACACATGTCTCCTATTTACCGCCGGTGGTTTTTACCTTTCAACAAATTGGTCTGTGTGTTTTGGTGTGTGTGCATTGGATTTTCACCAGTTTGTGAGGCTGCAGTGTCTCCACCAAAGCACAAAGTTCCAAAATGCGGCCACTTGAAAAAGAACGTAATTAGCAATCTGACATGTAGAGTTATGATTTGTTAGGTTTAAATTAGGATTTGAAGCGTTCTGCCAGTTAGTGGTGAGATTGATGTTTAGAGTTTTACTTTTTTTTTTAAACTATAAGCTGATTACATTGCCTGATGTATGTATTGTGTTTTGCACTGAAATGCAGAAGCAATGTACAAATGAGGTATATTTAAGAACTATATATTCATTTTTTTTGTTTTGTTTATGTCTCCATGCAGGCTACTCGTGCCACCCTCACGGCACACTGTTCATCCCTGGGCGACTCCTTAAGGAAAGAAAACGAGCTCGCATTAATCATAGACGGTCAGACTCTGAAATACGCTTTGTCCTTCGAGCTCCGCCAGGCCTTCCTTGACTTGGCGTTATCCTGCAAAGCTGTGATCTGCTGCAGGTAGGTGACAGTGAGGAGAGAAATACTTGCCTAAAAATTCTGTAACTTTCCCAAAGGGGAGGCTCACTTTATTGCACCACTTTCATGCACCTTTATTGAAACTCTATGGTTGGATGAATTCACGTTAATGTTGTTGTGAAACCATACACAAAGCTAATCCCGGTGACTGCTGTGAGCGTTGGCAGGGGAGGGTAAATCTGGGTGTCGCTGCGGTTTAAATCGCCCAAAAACTTTCTTTTAATAAAGTCGGCAAAGTAAGCCGATTCCAGGAGGTGGCTCGTAAAGAAAAACATTTACAAGAATAATTAAGTCCAAAATTACACACAGATGAAATTTCACTTTGATTTGTGTGTGTGTGTGTGTGTGTGTGTGTGTGTGTGTGTGTGTGTGTGTGTGTGTGTGTGTGTGTGTGTGTGTGTGTGTGTGTGTGTGTGTGTGTGTGTGTGTCTGCAGACCTGTGTCCTACTGTGTATATGTGTAAAAAGGTTGTAGTTACCCCATCCTATATCACTGCGGAAGCTATGAAATACACTGCTCTGCATGCAAATGTCATGGCCATGACTCACACACCATTAGCACCCCTTGAAGTTGTACCAGCACACACACACACACACACACACACACACACACACACACACACACAGTCCTTTTACATTTCCGTCGCTTGCTGTGTTCCCTTTTTCGGTCATGCTGTCCTCACCACCAGCTGTGCTGTTTAACAAAAGTCTCTCCGCTCATCTCTCGTCCGCGTGTGTGAGAATGTGTATCTCTGCATGTGCGGCCAGCAGTTAAAGCCAGCGACTCTCCCCTGTACAACCAAGCCATGTCCGGACTCAAGGCTCCTTCAAACAGTCTCTTCTCCTTCTTGTTTATCCTTCACTCGTTCTTATTGTCTTCAGTCGTCAGTGCGGCTCTCAGGCATCATTCATGAAACACAAACATCGGTGTCATCTGTGTCGACACCCAGGGAAACCTGAAATCATGTAAACCTCTGGAAGAGCAGCATCAAATATCTGGGGCCATTCATCGTCAGGGGCAGATTTAGGTCAAACTCAAGAGTTTTCATAAAAGCCCTTTCACTGGTTACGTAGTGTGTACTTAAAAAGACATCGATAGGTTCCGCTTACCAGCAATCCATGTACACGATGACCTTGTGCTCATTTCAGAGATAAAACTGTGGGTATTTCCCCTTAAAATCATGTTGCTTTTACTCTGTAGGTTATATATTGTTGCTGAGTTAGGTGTAATTTTCTGTCCATCCATTGCTGTCCCTCTATCCCTCATCACCTGCGCCAAACATAAAGAGCCTGGATCTGGAAGTAATCTCCGATTATGTGCCGAAGAGCAGAGATCCGCAAGCAAGTGAGGCTTGAAATTACCCAACGCTGATTCAGTTACAGCTTTGTGTACTGCGAAATACATAGATCAGTAGTCCATATTCTTTTAATTAATTTAAAGAAAGGAAAGTAGAAAGATGAGTTGGGTGTTGTGGAAAATTTCCTACATGAAGGGCACTGAAGGGACAGCGCTAAAGGAGCTGATGCTTCACCCGCTGCGTGCGTGTGTGTGTGTGTGTGTGTGTGTGTGTGTGTGTGTGTGTGTGTGTGTGTGTGTGTGTGTGTGTGTGTGTGTGTGTGTGTGTGTGTGTGTGTGTGTGTGTGTGACGTCTCTTAAATTTAAATCTCAGGGCTGCACATTCAGGGCTGCACTCATGCGCATGGCTTCCTGACTTCAGTCTGCGTTTGTTTATCGGAGGTCCTGGCGGGCAGCTCATTTTCTGCTCGGCTCCACCGTGACCCGCCCTGCCGGCCTTTCATCTCTCCAGCTCCGCTTTACACAGGCCCAGACTCTGTTGGCGGGTGTTTGGAGGGAAGGTGGAGGCAGAGAGACAGATAAAGGGGAGATTTGTGATCAGAGGGAGACGAGCAGCCAGTCACTTCAGGAGCAGGAAAAACAAAGAGCGGAGGCTGATCCCGTCCTTAAGCAACATCTGCCGAGGCCAAGGATCTCTCTGAGGGTTCCCGTGGAAACGCTGGCGCGCACCACCGGCAGTCGAGGGGAGGGCGGAGAAAAAAAAATGTGTTTTTGGGCGCTCGTATGTATGAGCACTAAGAGGACCACCCAACTCGGTGATTTCAGCTTGACCAGAAGACAAGTGGCCTTAGATATTGGCGTATCCATCTTCATGACGACTGGCGGGCTGCACGTCTGTAGGGTCATTCATCTCTCCCTGATTTAATTTTGCCATATTTTTATCAAGGAAAAAAAAAAATCTAATTGCATTCACGTGATGGATCATGCAGCTGCACGTAATTGAGTTGTGTAATGTCATTAAAAGAGCAGAGAGTGAGTTCTGTCTGCTCCACCCACAGAAAGAGTCACTGCTGAAAATGGCTCCTCTGAATTTTATCGTCTAAAGCTTTGAGTTATATTTATGGAAGCGCAAATGTCCCTTCTTGGGAGATAACCCAGATCTCTCTTTTTTGATTCACCACACAGGCTTCAGGTAGCACGAATCAGACTCACCTGAATTACGGGCTCACATGTCCAGCAGCAGGAACGCCTTCTCATCAAAACATCCTGTTTTGAAAACAAAGGAAAAATTCAGTCGATGAGGCCAGAATGACACTTTTGGAAAATGTAAACACAAGGAGCTAATGATTACTTGATATTCTAGGCATTTAAGAAGAATCATTTCAGAATTTTATTGAAATTTGACTACATTTAGCAAAATAAGATTTCATGCGATGGCTGATGACCTGATGAGCTCATTCCTGCTCTGGAAACTGTCAAACGTCTCCAAAAAGACGTGCAAATGGCCGATAAGAGGACAGCCGTCATCTCCCCGTCTGAACATGATTCCTCTCTTTTTGACTGCTCTGTTTTCCCTGTAGCTCAGGACAACAGCATGAGGATTGATTGTCATGCCAAGGAAACAAGAGGGGGAAGAGATTAATACAGGAGTGAGATGATCAAGTGTGGGTGGAGGGCTCTAAGAGGGGAGTCTCGCAGGGGGGAACTGGGCTTTGTTCTTGTTGAAGAGACCAGCAGCTGTCAGGAAGAAGCTGCTTTCTGATTTGCTGCTTTGGTCTTGATGGACTGCAGTCCCACCTGAGGGAGGGGGGGTGCGTCAAACTGTCTGTGTCCTGGATGCGTTCTCTTCCTGGCAGACGGCAGCCAGCCAGTCGTCTGCTCTGGTGTGCTGCAGCCCACCACTGTCCTTGGCACGCTGTGCGTTGTGCACCGATGGTCCCCAAGAAGAGTCTCTGAGGATGGTGAGGGCGAGTGGAGTTCAAGAGCAGCTCCATCGGGCGGTGAACTCACCAGATGTTGATCTCCAACCGCCATCAGAGATGAGGGTGGCGGTGCCTGCAGACAAGCCTGATGACTGGAGGTGCAGCTGTTGGTGCAGAGCAGGCAGAACGTAGCATTATGGGAATCCAGTGTTGATGATTCAGGGGTCAGAGTCATGTTTTTCCAGCTTTACAAGCTGCCTCCTGTCACGCAGGCAGACTGTGACCCACCCGCAGGTGGGTTCAACCGGGAGAGCTTGTGGAGACGCAGCCGAGACCCACAAACATGTGGCAGAGTAACAAATACCACAGTAAAGAAGCCATCTTCTGCCTCTAGCTGCACTAAATAATTCACATTTGAGTTTAGGCAACAGTCAACAACAGTTTACATTAAAAGGATGTTTGAGCCAACATGACAAGGTGAACTACTTCTGAACTACACATGATACAATTTAATGACAAGAATAATAAATCATTTTTTTCGTCGGCATCCTAAACTGCTCAACAGTCTCTTTCTCTTCCTTTTAACTGTTTCCCATTCCTAAAACTTTCAGGCTTTATTAGTCCTTGGTAATTGTTGCCATCCTTGCTCCCCCTCTTTCACCAAACGTCTTTCTGTTTTCGTTCCTCTCACAGTATTCTTTAATCTTCCAACCATCCCGTGTAATTTACCACAGTTGTAACCAGCTGTACACACTCAGAATGCTAACCGGTGCTCTGTCTTTTAGTTTTATCTTTTTTGCCCTCTCTCTCTCTCTCTCTCTCTCTGCAGAGTGTCACCTCTGCAGAAGTCAGAGATCGTGGACATGGTGAAGAAACACGTGAAGGCCATCACGCTGGCGATTGGCGACGGCGCGAACGACGTGGGCATGATTCAGACGGCTCACGTGGGCGTGGGGATCAGCGGCAACGAGGGCATGCAGGCCACCAACTCTTCTGACTACTCGATAGCGCAGGTGGGACGCAGATACAGCACAGACGCGGAGCTGATCGTAGAGGTTATTACAGGTTATACCACGCATGTAGATTAAACATCCATACTAGGTCATCTTAAGGCAGAATCTGCTGATCTTTGACCTTTAGCTAAAAGGGGCCAGAGTTTACTTTTAGAGGTCACTCGGATATTATGGTTTGGAGAACCAACCTAAACACAGCGTGTTCACTGAAGCAGATGAAGCTCTTCAACCAGGAGGCTCATCTAATTGGCTCTGACATGTTTAACCAGTTAAAACACTGTTTTGTTAGTTGTTTGATAATTATATTATATTCTTCAGCTGTATAAAACAAGTAATTTGTACTGTGAAAATCATATAATCAAATTATTTAAAGAAACAGCTGCTGAAGATATTAATTGAACATTAACATTTGTCTGTTTCCCACAGTAACGGCGGTTTGAAAATGTTAACAGGTTTATCAGGATTCTCCTAATTACTCTCTTGTCTCACACTCTCTCTCACTGATTATCTCTTAGCCTTTGGCCACCTTGCACAACTTATCTCAATTGGTGATTCTTTTTTGTCTCCCGGTCACATTCTTGGTGTTTTCTGCTGCATTTATCACAGATGTTCATTTGAAGGCTCCTGAATTCCTCTGATAAATGGATTTCTCTCTCTCTGGTTGGCAGTTCTCCTATCTCGAGAAGCTCCTACTGGTCCATGGGGCATGGAGCTACAACCGCGTCACAAAGTGCATCCTGTACTGTTTCTACAAGAATGTCGTTCTTTACATTATAGAGGTAAAAGCTTCTCACACACACACACACACGCACACACACACACACACACAGAGTTATATTAACAGAGATGTTGTGCAGCTGTTTGGCAACATGCTGACAGTGATGGATGAGGTGCCCTCCTGGTGTCTGCTTTCTGTCTGTTTTTACGCAGACACATTTAGGAAACACAAAATGGGCGTGTGGATCAGCAGTGACAAGAGCCTTGGCCCCTGACAATTTAATGTGTGTGTTGGTGGAGGGATACCACGCCACACTCGTGGCCTGCCTGTTATGAGCGGTATTTTTTCAGTCCTCCCCTTCTGACATTAATAATGCCAGCAGGTGCAGGTCCTCATGGGACCATGCTGCCTTGCAAACATCACCACTGTGTGTGTGTGTGTGTGGGGTGTGTGTGTGTGTGTGTGTGTGTGTGTGTGTGTGNNNNGGGGGGGGGGGTGCATGTTTCCATTATTATCTCACATGACTGGCTCCCTGTAGCTCCCTTTAGGTCAAAGGTGAGAAGCTGCCTCTGTCCACATGATGAAGATAAAATGGGGGGGGCGAGCATGTGTGTTCATGTGTGTGTTTGTGTTTGTGTCTGAGTCTGTGACCTCACCCCTAGGCTGTGTGCACTGCTGTATAGGCAGGAATGCCACAACTCCCAGCGGCAGCCCCAAACATCTCAGGCTGCCATCAGATCAGTGCGTCGGCCTCGTTAGACGAAGGCTTCCCCAAAGTCACGTTTAAATATTGTGCGTTTCAGCTGTTTAGTCGAATGTTACACTAAGACGGTTTCATTCAGGATGAGTACCACTGAGCAAGCTCTCTTTGTTGTTTGCTATAATTACGCATGATGGCGTTTATTTAAAGTCAAAGGTGGCCATCCTTCCCTGCTGTTCCTCACTCTCAACATCCCCCCCAGGCTGATTGACCCCCTCCCACCATTGTTAGCCTCATGGCCGTCCCTCTGTTTGTCTTCCAGCTCTGGTTTGCCTTTGTCAATGGGTTCTCCGGGCAGATCCTCTTTGAGCGCTGGTGTATAGGCCTCTACAATGTGGTGAGTGCTCCCCCTCAGCGCTCCTTCTCTCTTATCCATTTCTTCTACCTGTGCCTCCCCCGTCCCCTCCTGACGCTGTTGTAAAGCGCCGTCTCCTCCCATCCACCTATCTCTCAATCCATCTCACTCGACTTTGTCCTCTTATCGCCGCCGCTTTCCTGAATACCAGAAACGACTGCGTGCTCAAGAATGCGTTTCGTTGACAGCCATGTGTGACTTGAATTCTTCAGGCTCCACGGAACACTTTGGAATGTGTTTTAGCGCCGACGGTCTGATGTGAATGCTGATTCTTGAGCAGGACAAAGTGCATGAACATCATTATTTTAATCTCCATAGCTGTTATCAGTTTAGCCTCAATCCAGAATACTTATGTCAAGATTAAACCCATCTTTAATCATTGTCATCGTAATCTCTTTGAAATATGATTATTGTTCCATTGCAACCATAATTTGACTGATGTGGAAAATAAATTAGCAGAAAATGTCTTTAAAACCTTTTAAAAATACGTAAAAAAAAAAAACAAATCTCACCCCCAGGAGCTGGAGCATTCGTGACACTGTCACACTTTTTTACTCTCATATTAAATGTTAATCCAGTTTTCCTGTTTCATTTCCCTTTATATTGATTAAAAATGCTGCTTTAAACTTCAAAAGTCAGGTTTAATGAAGTGGATCTTCTGTGGAAACCTGCAGATTTTCACTGCGCTGCCTCCATTCACTCTGGGGATATTCGACCGACCGTGCAGCCAGCAGAACATGCTTCGTTTCCCACAGCTCTACCGAATCACCCAGAATGCCGAGGGCTTCAACACCAAGGTACACGCACTCGTTTTCCTTGCACCAAAAACACACACACACACACACACACACACGCAGACTCCATGCAGCATATATCAAAGCTTTATTACGCTCCTGCCTTCACCTTGCCATACCTTGCGGCTTGTCTGCGGGATCGGCTAGTGATGCCTGCTGTTTGTTTGGGAGTCCAGCAAGTAAACAAGAGTAGCGGGGAAGCCAGGATGTTTCCACGGCAACCTGCAGTGAGATTCATAGGGCCCGAATAAGGAAGTCTTTCATTTTAGAGGGTGAACCAGCAACCTGGCCTGCTGTGTGTGTGTGCAGGAGAGTACTTTTGATGGCAAGAACACAGTGGAAGCTATATGTGACTGTGAGGGACTGCTGCTTTTTGGAGGGGGTGCACAGGCATATGTGTGTGCTGGCATTCGCCCACACTGACTTGCTCTCCTCCTTCGTTTCTTAACTCTTCTGTGTTTCTGTCTGTGTCTTCCAGGTGTTCTGGGGTCACTGTATCAATGCACTGATTCATTCCATTATTCTCTTCTGGTTCCCTCTGAAAATGTTGGAACACGGTAAGTCACGGACCTCTGAGGTGACTCGTCTATTTTTTGCCATTTTTGCTCTAACGTCTGATGTATGCTCCCTCACAGACTCTCCCTTCAGCGACGGTCTGGGAAATGACTACCTATTTGTTGGGAACATGGTCTACACAGTAAGGGACTCCTCTTTTTCTAACATTTATGCCTTATTTTGTCTTTTGCCCGGCAGGGTTCTAGGTGATTTTTTTTTATACTCGCAGCAGCTTTGGCTCCTTCGGTCGATCTAGTCTCGTCTAGCCACTCTGTCTCCTCTCAACACTTATCCACTTCTTGCCTCCCCTCACTCCTCTACTTCACATTCTTACTATCAGTTTACTCCCCACAGTCTTGAGTGAATTTCACATGGTGTTTATTTGTTGCGTTTTTTTTCCTCCTTTGGGTTTCTCTGTCAACAGAAATTGCTGAATTTGCCATAAATCGTTAATGTTTATTATCTCTTCAGTCAGCAGCAAACTAATCATGTTTCTCTTTATTTTTTATTTGCCCCCCCTCCCCTCTGTGTGTGTGTTTGTGTGTAGTATGTGGTAGTTACAGTGTGTCTGAAGGCTGGAATGGAGACCACAGCTTGGACCAGGGTAAGAACAGTAACACACTCTAATATGCCACACCACATGTGCTGCATTTTACTCAGCTGCCAATAAATAAAAAGCTTTACTGACAGGAAAAGCATGGGAAAGGATGTGGCTTGCATGATTGTCTGGTGGTTTTATGAAACTCTCCCCATTTTTTTTTTTTACATTTCCATATAACAACACACTCACTGGCTTCTGTTTGTGTTGCATACTTCTGGAAGGAATCGCCGCAAAGATAGGATTACAGTGCATGTGCGAAAGTGACGTTGCTACCATCTCACAGTCACCAGCGCGCATTTGTCAAGCTTAAGCTTTAACAGATGGCTCACATTTGCAAAGATGATTTTGATTCATAAAAATCTGAAACTGCCAGGGCTAATGATAAAACAGTCTGAACTGCTGTTGTTAGTGGGATTTTCTGGGGTTAACAATGCTGAAAATCCATTTTCCATGCCAGGTTTGGAGCAGAGTGCCGTTGCCCTGTGTATGTTGCAGTCGTTAGGTGAAAAAAAGCTCAATAAATGCGTCTCTGTGTGTCCCTGCTTCACTTGTTATGAGTATTTTTCTCCTCGGCCTTCACTGGTGCACTGAAACATATAGAATTCTCGTCAACACACTGTTGGAATAAGTAAAAAAACAGCTGGATGTTACAACAAAAGCGCTGAAACACCACAGGGAACCTTTAAATGTTGAAATTTAAGATGCGAAAGATGAATGACCATCATCGTAGTTCAGTTAAATCCCAGTAAAGGAGAAAAACAGAGCAGGAATCAGTGAGATTACCATCTGTTGGATGAGGAGCGCATATAGAAACATACATGTAAAACAGATTGGATTTAAAATGGATCACTTTGCTCAGGAGAAATATATTTTTACACTTTTAACATCCAGGATATTTATTGTGGCATGATCATGTGTTACATTAATCACATATAAAAGGCAGTAAATCAGTTTAATGTGATTTATACTCATGTTTTTTGCTTAATTAAATTATTATCTTTGATTATATTAACAATTTACATCAGATCCAAGATAAAGTCCAGATGCTTTGCATTCAAATGAACATGTCACGGATGCGATTTGACCCTTTTCTGCTGTTGGAGACACAGAGGGGGATTTGGGGTATGGACAGAACGGCGCTGACACTTTGTCCGTTCAGCTGTCCTCTCAGCCAACAGCCCGGCGGTAATGAAGCAGGCTCCCACTGGAATTCACACAGTGTCCCCTTACAGCAGATCACAGGGAGCAGGGCCGGGGAGGGAGGGAAAGGGTGCGCATACTGGGATGAGCAGGTCTGGGTTCCTGACCTCACGCCATCGCTCATTGCTGTCTCTTAATCTTCGCTCTCTTTGGGCATTTTTTTTTTCTTGTTGCAGTTCTCTCACCTGGCGGTGTGGGGAAGCATGATTCTCTGGATGGTCTTCTTTGCCTTCTACTCCGCCATCTGGCCCACCCTCCCCATCGCCCCCGACATGCTGGGCCAGGCAAGTCAGACATTTCACTAACCGGGAGACAATGGGGTTAAAATAACCCATCATGTGCCTCTCAGTTGTTCCTGGTGGACACTGACGGAACGTTATAGGGTATTAACTGAATTCATTAACTTAATTAACGTAATTTCTGCCACTTCCACTAGATTTCAGATGTCTATTTATTAAACTACACTAGTTTAATTCAGTCACTGCCGAATAGTGCACTTTTTATTGGCACTCAGGGGGAAAAAAATCAATTCCTATGCTGGAAATTGACCAGAAAGAAAAGCTTTCAGCACTTTTAATGTTGAATAGAGACTCCTTCCTCTGATGGCCTTTCCAACGTGATTTATAATCCAGACGTCCCCACTCAGGTTTGAGTTGAGGATGCTTTTTATAACACGGGTGGCGACCGTGGCGCCTACCAGACTCACCTCTTGGGTGTTCCTCGTCGCCTCAGCTGGAGCCATGGCGGAGATTTATGTCCACCAGCCCCTCTCACCAGGCTCCCTGCACCTGCTTGCATGTCACCCGAGCTCCAGGCTTTTACGGCCCGTTGCGGAGGTGTTGACTCAAGAGACAGACCTGCTGCTGCCGCTGCTGGTGATGACGTGGGGGAGGAAGGGGGACGTTAGGTTTGAGAGTCTTCAATGTAGCGATTGGACGGAGGCTGAGGTGACCCCCACCAAGTAGGTAGGAACCCTTGGGCTGGGCAGAGGAAACGGGCTTATCTTAACTCCCGTCATCCTGTCAGTTCAGTTCAGAAATCAGGAATGCGGTCAAGTATCCGCGCAGCTGCTGGTTCTAAGCAGGGACTGGTCAGGGACATTAAACGCCTCCTCTGCAGTCCCCCAGTACCACCAGAGTAACTCTCCTGGTTCTCCAGCTTCCTCTGTCTGTATTTCCATCTGTCTGTGTGGGAGAGCAAGTCTCTCTGTCTGCGTTTACATGACAAGCGCAAAAGTTCAGTGCCGCATCAGACAATAAATACATACATTTCTGTAGATAGCGTACTCATTGTTTTACTTTTCTGCCCCGCAGTTGGATTTAAATATACAGTAAATACAGATAATTGAAAATCGTGCAGGACAGAACATGTTGTGTTTAAATTGTGTTGAGTTATATAGCTCAGAAATTGTGCAGTTTTCCTCAAAAATCCAGTTCCCTCAAGTAATTTTTCCCAAGTGGGCCTAATTTTCCTTATCTAGTACATATTTCTAATCTCTAATCATATAATTTAAGTTAAATTTGAGGTATTTACAGTTGGTAAAGTATACCATGAACCTTCTATAAATGTACTTGTTCTTTTTGTGCCAGGTATTTCTGGTACGACTGTGTGATTTGTTGTTAATTCACTTCTGGAGGTCTTTGGTTTGAGGAGATCTGTAGGAGTCAGAGGAGAGGAGACAGACTGACGGGCACATTTAGACAGTGGTTGGATGCCAGATTAATCCCTGCAGACCGACTGAGGATGAGGGTCAGAGGTGAGGCAGCGTCAGGCAGGGGGCGGATTTCTGATTACTCACCAGCAGTTTTACCATCAGAAACTTGTTTCTGCTCAGATACAGACTGTGAGAAAGCAGCAAAGTATGCGAATGCCTCTTAGTGTTCTTTTTTCTTTCTCCTTTTTCTCTCTCCACTTTTTTTTCCCCCCACACGTATTTATCTGAACTCGTCGGCGGGAAGAAATGACTCAGCGGCGAAGTGGAATAAATGGAGCTTATGTGCTGTCATTGCAGGCTGGCAAGGTGATGCAGTGCTGGCACTTCTGGCTGGGCCTGGTCTTAGTACCCACCATGTGTTTACTCAAAGACTTCACTTGGTCTGCGTAAGTGGAGTACATTCATATAAATATAAGGGGGGATCCATACAAGCCGCGTATGGCGTTTACATAACCCAGAGTGCACGTGTCAACACTTACACACTCTTTATTTTATGAATAACTTGTCAGCGTGTTAAAACACCCAGAAATGTTCCTTCATCGGGCTGTCTCGCTGGGTTTGCTTGGCAGCACGCGGCGCACCGTGAGGAAGTCTCTGCTGGAGGAGGTGCAGGAGTTGGAGGCCCAGGCCGTCGACCCCGGGGCAGCTGTGCTCAGGGACGCCAGCAGCCGCAGGTAGATTCACGCCGCAAAGCATCACTGCAGTCACTTTCATATGTAAACCTTTGTCATTCCTAGATTTTATGTGCACATGATTGTCGTTGATGATAAATTTTAACTGGTCAGTTTTATTAGAAATTATTAATAGCATTTTAAGAGCTTAAGCTTAAGAACTTGTATTTATTTGTTTCTCCACCTTCTGTCACAGAGTTGATTAAATTCAAATTGGCCATTTTAAACCTCATAAAGGTTGCAGGGCGTTAAACCTGATTCAAACTAGCAGCCAAGTCTTTGATTCTGTGTGCGTGGCCCCGTCCACAGGGCTGAGGCCAAGGCTGAGCTCCCGCCCTAGCACCACAGCCATGGTGTTCACCGAGGTAGTCTCTGGCTTTGTCCCGCTGTGTGACCTCAGAATGCTCTGCAGTGACCCTTGTTTGTTTCCATTCATGCTCCGTATCTGTTAATCACTTGTTTGCTGTATTTTCTTTTCTCTGTGTGTCCGTTGTTCTGACATCACATCTCTGGGTTGCTCCATAGGTGGATCAATTTGAGCTGCTGTACAGCCCTGGTGTGTTTCCTGAATGTGTCTGTGTTTTTTTTCACTGTGGTTGACCTGGCTGTGATGCTTTTAGAGCTTTATTAGAGCTGGTGTGTTTTTTAGATTAGCATAGTATGAATAATTAGGTTTTTATGAGCCTCCTTTCACCTACGAGGAACTATCGGAGGAGACACAGATGCAAAAAGATTGCTCACTTCTAATTAGCCCCAAAGTACGAAAGCATGTGATTCAGGTGATCACGACACAAATCTGTGCACCCACAAATCTAGTTGGTGGAAATATGATTGGATGTTTTCAGTATTTGAGCTAAGCTAATTAGCCTTGGGCAAACTTTGCATTTAGGAGAGAGAAAATGGTGAAAAAAGCTGTGAGTAATTAATGATGATAGTCTTTATAACCGAGTTAGGAATCTGTGAATGAACCCAGTAAATGTTACGGGTGTGTTGCAAAGTAAAAGGTGGTGACCAAGACACTGACCCTTATTGAAAACCAGAATCATGCAGGCCTTCTACTTAAAGAAAAAAACAGAAATAAAGTAGATGTGGTCAAAAAAGCAATGGAGCAAAAAACGTGTTTGTAGCTTTTTTGGGAGGCAAAGACGTTTACATGGGAACAAAGAGCAGGAGGGGTCTGATGGGAAGAATTCAAATGATGCACCTTCTTTCCACCCTATTAATCAGAAGAAATATAAGCACAGAGTACAAGACAAGGTGACACTGATGTAAGAGCCTTTATTTGACTCACTGTCGGGTCTTTTAGCATTTATTCAACGCTGCCATTTATCTAGCAGATGTGTTTTGTATTCTTTCACCAAAATCCCCATCTGTACCATCAATTATTAGTAACTTCAACTACCTGGCGCAGGCATTAATCCAATGAAGGCAGGGTTCCACTAACCCCCCCCCCCCCCTCCGGGTAAATGGAAGCTTCCATTAGGAGACAAATGTATCCTGTACTGTAAAAACGTCCAAAAAAAAAAGAGAAACTCTGGCGCTGTCAGAGGTGTGAGCATTGTTGCAATTCTGTGCGACGCCTCTTTCGAAAGACCACAATGTCTGCATTGATGATGTGGCGACTCTGGAGAGACGTATCTGCGTAAATAAAGCTTGTGTGCGCGCATTAGTGTGCAATATCTGGAAAAGGTTTAGTTATTTTTGGTGGCTGGAGGAGAGGAGCCGCGGACGGCGTGTGGTCTCGGAACAGAGGATCCAGTCTTCTTCTTGGAAAGAGGGGCAATGAGAGGAGGGGGAGTGCTGGAGCGTAGACGTCCAGTTACTCTACAGCCCCTTTATGACTTACTGCTGGATTAAATATGATGTCAGGAACAGTCAGAATCAAATCAGCCACCTACAGGATTTCTGGCCTCACATCCAGCCTCCTGACTCACAAGTGCTGGGTGTCTGCGCTAATGCCCGGAAGAAAAACGAGCTTTTGATGATTTTATTTTTTTATTTTATTTTTTTTTGGTGGACATCGTGAAGTCGAAGGTCTGGGTTTAATCATCCCGCAGCTTAAAATCAAATATTGTGACAAGTCTCAGAAGAGCAGTTAAGCCTGCCGCAGTCATAACTGGGTCTTAAGAAGGCCAGGTGATGCAGAAAGTACCGAGCGACTGGTTTGTAGCGGCGTTGGCGGTGGGGATTCTCTCTCTAACACACTTCTCTGCTCTCCACAGTCTAAACGAACGGGCCCATCTGCTGACAAGAGTCTTTAGGAAAACTCCTTCGAGCGTCGGACGCTCAAACTCGGTGCAACAGACAGTGTCACGTAAGTGTCGTTTGCAGCGTGCACAGCCCGCCCCGGCGCGCCTCATCCATCATCGTCGAGAAGAGGGAGAGAGCTGTTGCCGTCCTTCACAGCCAGAGCTCGGGCCCCTGCCAGTGTAAACTAAACCTGGAGAGGAGCAGATGAAAGCACTGTGATGGGCTCTTGAGAAGCTAAACTGGTTAATTATTATTAGTGCTCTTTTTTTTTTAATGAGGAGTATCAACCGAAAGGCTGGGAAAGCTTTGCGGGAGTCAAGCGTAGGAGGAAGTGTTTTTATTTTCTGTTCCAGTATTTAGCCAGGAGCACGCACACTGTTAGCAGAAAATCAGAAACCCCCTCACATACTTGGGTAACCTAATCTAACTGTCCTGTCATGAATACTGCCTTTGTTCACATTGTTTGACTGTTTTTCTGGGGGTTTTTTTTGTGGTATGTGTTGGAAGTAAATGTATATTAGCCCTACAAGTAGTCTATCTCTTCCTTCTCTCCATAGATGGTTACGCGTTCTCTCAGGAGGAACACGGTGTGGTGTCCCAGTCCCAGGTAGTGCGCTCATACGATACCACCCGCCAACGCCCCAGCATCTAGCCCCGCCCCCGACCCAGGTTTTTGGCTCACCGTGGCGATGGCTATCAAGGTGACGACTCACGTGACACCCCGAAGCCGCGTGGCCGGCCGCTGCTGTGGCCTTATCTGGAACTATGACCTAATGGGGGGGGGGGGGGGGGGGGG
>BJFM01002959.1:34406-44858 GCA_016586285.1 Arothron firmamentum
GGGGGGGCAGGTCTGGGTCAGCCGCAGCGAGTCCGCGCGCTGAGTCCGCGCAAGTCTGCGTCAAAATGAGAGGGGCGTGTTAAATGTCGCGCAAACACACATTTAACGTTAACAGAAAAGGTGTAATGACCGTTGTAGCTGCTACTATAAAATGCACGGGTAAAATTTTGCTGCTCACTGAAACTTTTTTCTCCTTCATCAATCAATCGTTTTAAACGGTCATATTCGGGTTGGTCACTTGGACAACCCACCTTCTATTTTAAAAATGGTAGTTTATTTAGCAGTTAAAACTGAAGATTTTTTTTGTTGTGGTTGAATAATTGCGATTTAGAGAACCTACATCTGTTGAAGAGCAGAAAATCGCTGCCATGGACGCGCATCTGCAGAGATTTACGAGTACACAGCGACATCTAGTGGGAAGCGTACATAATTACTCCTCCGCGTACGAGGATTTTAAATTCATGCACTTAATTTTAACTATTATCTACACAACTGCCAATTTCGTGGCCACTCTGCCACATTAATCTAGTTATTAGCTCTTCGAAAATATATTTAAATATATTTAGTCATCTTTATTAAATAGCATATCGTCTTTTACAAGGGGATGCAACAATTACTAATAATAGTTTAAGTAGTTCTACAGTGACTATGAATTTTTGACATATAATCTTATAAGTTTTTAAAGACATACACGTGTTTGTTGTTTTACCCTTATTTTCAATCGCGTTTCGTATATCCGTTTAGAACTCCCACTTCCTCTTTCCTTATTACCGGGGTTTTATTTCCCATCATGCCTTACGGTGAAACGTTGCCCGTAGCAACAATACAGGAAGTGACGTTAATTATTGAAGACTTGAAAAACGTCATCGACTCTTTGAACGCGAGAAAGTCCGTGGCGTAAAAAGTAAGGATAATATTAGTATCCTACAAATAAAGGAAGTTTTATGGACATGCTCGACTAGCAACAAACAGCATAGCTGGGTCGACGATTGCTAATTGCTGGGAAGAAGGCTCCTCTATCGGATTTAGCGATGCGTGTACCCGTTCAAAAATAAAACAAAGGTAAAAAACTCACCAAGCGTTTGTTGCGAAAGCTTAACTAATTTGTAATGCTGTCTTTAACTAGATGTCGTTTGCGAGACGCGGGCATCCACAACACGGCAAAGGAAAACGAACTGTTCGCTTAAAGAAGACGCCAGCTCCTAAAAAAGAGTGGGTGGTGAGTACTGACGAACTCTGGGCTGTTTTGGAACTAGTCTTAGGAACCCAATGTTGTATTAAGGCCTTCTTTTAACTTCAGTCCATCTAGGTTTGACATTTGTCCTCACAGTCTTCCTTGCTTGTTTCAGGACACCGTCAACGATCTGTCTGTGTACAAGCTGACTAATGCTGAGCTGGTCAGGGGGTGCTAGCATTTCAGTCACACAACTCTACTGAAACTAACTAGTTCCTTCTATTTCACATATATAGTTTTATCAATGTTTCTTCATTAGAATCACCGGCATGAGATTCACAAGTCTCACAACAAGGCTGCGGCTCAGTGGGAACTGAGAGAGAGAGCCCTGAAGCGCCGGTTAGGACACATTGGCAGCCCGGCTCCTTTAGACCAGGCCAGCCTCAGCATCATCAGGGAGGTTTGTGAGATTCTCATGATTTTTTTGTAGATCCTTTGTTTTATTTTCTATTGGTTGGTGATGATGATGATGATGATGATGATGATGATGATGATGATGATGATGATGTTTGTGACTCCTGCAGGTGTTCTCTGATCAGCTGCTGTTGAAGGATGTGCTTGCTCGTTCAGACAGAGCCCTGGCTGTAGTTAAAGACTTATTTGGAGATGCTCCTCACGTGCACACTGGTAGAAACCCTCTGCTTCGCTCGCAGCTTTGGATGCGCAATTTTATTGCTACCCCGCTTGTTTGGGATAGTTGAAATATTTTGTTTTTGCAGGGCACCCAAGTGTAACAATGGCACCATCTGTGCATCAGAGGGTGGAATGTCCTACCCGACTGTCTCTGATGAATCAGCAGGTCTGTACATGCCTCAAGATATTCATACATGTGTTGCACTTTGATTTGCTTAAGTGGAAAATAATTTTTTCTCAGGCTCTTAATGAGGTGGATGACTGGGAGGAGGAGTGCAGTGATGAAGACTCCTGCTCTCCTGCCTGTTCAGACCATCATGTAATCCAGAGGTACTGATGTCTCCATAGCAAACACTATGAATGGAATTGTACTTTTGAGCTTAAATGTTGACCAATTACTGCTAATTTGTCACATATTGCAAATTGTCTGGCATTGTGATGCGTTTGCAGAGCCAGTCAACAGAAAATGACAGAATGTTCCAAGAGAAAATTAATCCAGCAAGAAAAAAACAAACCCGAGGCTGAACAGATAGACAGAGAGGATATTGCTGCAACCCCATCCACAGAAGGCAGAGCACCAAATCACACAGGTAGGAGGGGAAAGATGTGTTTCCTCAAAGAAGAAGTTAAACTACAACCGTAGGTTACTCATCCCAACATTTTGGCAGCGCTAAACGCCACAGCGGCCATCCAACGTATTCGGCCCAGACAAAGCCAGGTGGACAAAGAGGATCCATCGTACCTGCTGTCTCAGGTCCTGAACCCTGAGCTAACTCTCAACAGTTCAAGTAATCTTAGAACTGCATCTTTCATTCATAATTTGTAATAATATGTGAGAGTATCATGACCAAATGGCAAAATTTTCTGTATTTTTCAGAAAAAATCCAGAGTCACTCCAGCAGGACCACCAGACAGTGTCGGTCTCAAAGATCAGAGTTGAACAGCTCGTCTGTTACATCTGTCAGTGGGAACCAAACCAGCCTACAGCTGCTGCAGGACATGTTGGGCCAGGTAGAGGCAGAAGTGGACGCTCTGAGTCCTGACACTGTACCGGCTTCAAGGAGTCAAAGAACACATGCAAAACAAGGTCTGACAGAGTTCTCTGTTGCCTTGGTCTCCACTCTGGGACGTTTAGTGCATCTTCTCAAACAGGTACGTTAGATGATCTCGTGTGTGTTTGACTCTGCTCTCATTACCTGTTTATTTCATAAGTATCCACACTGTCCTGTCTCTAGAGGGACGAGGTGATCATAAGAGAGACACAGGGGAGAAAAAGCCTGGAAAAGGAGTTAAAAGAACAGCGAGGGCTAATGAATGCTCTCACTGCTGAGACGATGACTCTGAGAGAAGAAGTTGCCGCCCTGCAGGTAAGAGAATCCATTTTCCAAATCCACCATTTTCTGTGTGATTAGGATGCCTCTGAACACACTGACCTGGCGCTCTTGACAACAAATGCTGCTTCTTTTTCTCTGTTTGCTCTTTAGGCCAGGCTGCAACAGCAGACAGCCCAGATGGAACAGAAGCTGGACACAGTGGCGATGGTGATGGGAGGACTTGGACTGATGGAAATACAAGACGACACACACCAGGAGCCTGAAATCAGTCTATTTGGGCCGTCTGTGTTAAACAGTAATACATTCAGTCAATACAACATTTTCAACAACATGCGTGCCTTTTTCTGGGTTTAGAATCAGTCAATCATTCGGTGAAGGCTGCGGAACATTCAGACGGGTCCTGGTTGTATATCGTGCATAATTTTGTGATTATATGTTCTAGATTGCCAACCAGCACCAGTGGGTGACAGAGAAGCTCAACCAGTACAATCATGTCTGCCCCCTGCTGTGCTGCTCGCTCTGCCTCGACAGGGAGATAACTGGCAGCAGATTCCAGGTAGCAGCCCAGTTCTGTTCAGATTCCAGTTTAATATCCTTCTGCCAGCTCATTCTCCTTCTTCCTCTGAAGTGACTCATCCTGCACCACCACGCCAGGAGCGTTTGTCTGGTGGAGCCTCACGCTCCTGTAGAGACGTCCAGGCCTGCGGTTCAGCGTCCAGCCTCGCCAGCCTGCCTCTCTCCAGCCTGCCTCCCACTTTGTCAGCATCACAGACGTCAGACTTTTCTCCAGAGGCCATGATGGCTGAGATTGCCAAGATTAGTAGAGAGAACAACCTGATCAAGGCCCAGCTCAGTCGGGCCAGAGACCTTGGCTTAGCGTTTGGAGGAGCCCCTGACATTGAGCAGAGACAGCAGAGCACCAGCACCGGCACAGGACGGGTCACGCCTCAAAGTGTCGGAGAGAGGAGCACGTCGGTTCCCTGCAGCACCGGGAGGAAGAATCACCAGGGTCAGATCGCAGGAGAGCTGCTAACTACACAGGTTAGATGAAGTCTGGGAACATGTTTTTTATGTTTTTCTTTTAGATGCTACAATATAAGACAAACTTTTTGTATCCTGAGCATTTCTTGTGAAATCCGAAACCCCCCGTTGTTGCATTATTAGGCCACAAGGGGGCCCCAGAGACGCATTTCCGGATTGACAATGCTGCTCTCTGCAGGAATCCCCGAGCCTCTCCGTGAACAGCGTGGAACAGCGCCTCCTAGAGCTGAACAGGCAAAGTGCAGCAGCGAGGGGTCGCCTGTTGGAGCTCATCGAGCAACAGAAGCAAAATGCCTCATCTGTGGTCTCCCCCGCTGCCTCGCCCATCCCCGCCTCTGCATTCAGTCCACAACCAGCAGGTGGAAAGGCTCATTCTGGCATTCTGGATGTGCATCCACGCCTTTAAACCTGTGATGTCATTCACAGGTGGAGGAAGAATTCCAGGAGTGTCCATGATGATTCCTGAGAGGGAGTTCCTGCCACAGAAACAGTGACTGCCCGTTTTAATTTGTCTATCACAATCAGGCTGTTAATTAGATTCAAATTCTTATAATTGAATCCTTTTGTGCATTTCAGAATTGGCATTCCTGACCTGTCGCCTCAGAGTTTTGGACAAGAAGGACATGACAAAGCACAGGTACACTGACAACACTGGGATTTAAGTTTTAAATCATTTCATGACGTTTACAGTCTGATCAAGTTCCCCCTAACTCCATATCACATCCTCACCTTCTTTTTCCACCACAGGTGGGCAGGGAGAGAGCGCGGGAGGGGTGGTTTGCCCTGTCCTCTCATATCAGATGATAAAACCAATCTACCTGAAGATGTCCACCCTTTATGTTTTTAAACTCTTTATTAAATATTGAATTTTATTCTGGACCCCGTTTCCCTGGCTGGAATGAACTAATGAGTCAGTCGTTATAAGATGCTGCTTCGGTGTGAAAATATTTTCGTAGTTTTCGTAAACGCGTTGACACTTTAGGAGACCTCAGTAATTTTAAATTCATGTAATTGAGTGTAGAAGAGAGAACAGTGAAGTGGTTCAGCTCACACTATCTTTAAATTAAAGAAAGCTCATAATGACAGAGGGCATCATATTTACAGCTGCGAGTGTGATGCAGCGGTTGCGGCTTGCAGATGCTGCGCCTGCTGTCCGCAGAAGGACTCTGTGTCTTCACATGGTTCTGCAAACTGAACCGCTTCGCTGCCTGGTGCCGCCTCTAATCGGAGCTTTTCTCACAAGCTAAAGCCAAAGTGTGGCGTTCCACAGCATTCTCCCGCACAGCTAAACGCTCAGAAGGGGGCTTGGCTCATGAACAGTGAGCGTGACCATCATTAGGTGCCATCCCGAGCTGCCCTGTAACAGCACCCTCCTGCGCAGTCTCAAAATTAAAATTTAGCGAGTTGACTTCTTTTCAGGGGTTTTGTGTTTCTCTGTCTTTTCAAGGAGGGGCGATGCTGAGTGGGAAGGAAAGCATTTGCAGTCTCAGTCACGCCAAAAGCGTTTTGTGGGGTGCGACAATGCCCGACGGGCAAATCGAAAGGAGTAAATATTGGAGATAATAACAGCATAGAGGCATGAAGAGGCCGAGGATGGCCATAAATGTGGGGTTAGAGGTCACCGTGGAGACGTAGGGGAAGGCAAGAGGGCCTTTTTGTGACCTGCCTGGCTAAGTGAAGGATGGGGTGAATGGGGATTAACCCCACCACAGTGGCTTTCAATGACAACCCCCCCCACCCCCAGTCCGCTGCAGGGTCCGAGTGGGGTTCTTATGTGATCGTGTCCTGAGCAGCACCATAATCTGGGCCTCGACTCACCTTCACACACACATTTCCATGTAAATGTATAATAAATTGGGTAAAAAAAAAAATCAAAAAATCATTTTGAGCTAAATATGCAGCAAAAACAACCAGAAACACAGATAAACAATGAGGCGGGGGTGGGGAGGGGGTAGTTTTCTTTACTCATTTAAATCTGCCCCCACTTCACCTCAGTGAAGGAGGCTGAAGTCACTCCAAAAAACACACACACTAAAGCTTGTGCACACACTTGCACACTGTTGCCTTTGATAGCGTCTAAAGTGACGAAGGCTTTGTCAAATCATCGTCTAGACCCCCCGAGATCCGTGCAGGAGGTGAGCATCAGGCAGATCTCTCTGCTTGGAAGTTCATCTTTAATGGTCCCTCTGGTTTCCACGTGCAGTGTGATAGATCTGCTGTGAAGAGACGCTGCTGCTGCTGCAGAGTTGATGAAGGTGTGTTTACAGGGGTTTTCCCTTCGTCATTACTCCAAACACCCTCACACTAAAATTTAATCATAAAAATCTGCATTTTAAAATGTTATGTACAGCTGCAGTGTTGCAGTGAAGTCGCATGGTGGCGATGTTATGCCCGGATACTTGGCATAATCATATATATCGTATAATAACGATATTAATAAATATAATATTCAAAAAATGAATAGTGATGCATAAATAATTAACAACAAAATAAATACCTCTCATCTACCAAATTGTTTGGCACGACAATTCATCTGCTGCTTTTCCTATTTTTTTAGTGTGCAGAATAGCTGTTTTATTTCTTATAAAAGTTGATATAAATCTATTTGAATTAGTAGCAACATGTGTGATATGATCCACATGAAAGGAAATGTTCATTATGTGTGTGTGTTTTATTACTTCTAGTGCTGTTTTGGCTGGATCCTTCCAGTTGCATTCTTCTTTTCATCTTTGGCTGCTTTGATGGACTGGAAACGATGACAGCTCACAACTTCTCGCAGTTGTGCACATTTTCACGGTATTTAACTCCTCCCTACAGCAGACTGAGCCCGTCGGTGACCAACCCATCACCTGTAACCAGTTAACCTGTTTACCTGTGGAATGTCGCGAGGTGTGGGAGGTGTTCACGAGCCTTCTGCAGCCCTCCGCGCTGCAGTTGCTCCGTCTCGACCTGCTTCCTGGCACAAAATTGTGAACACATATAAACAAACACCTTTTTGTGTGCGTGGTGAGTGACGTGTGTGTGTGTGTGTGTTTACGTGCGTGCGTGCGTGCCCGTGTGCACACAGCTGTGCAGCGGTTCTGATCTGAAGCGGGCTGTGAAAATATTATTGCAAGTGTTTATTATTGCTTCAGTGTTACACACAGTGGGAGCTTTTGTGTGCGTGTAGAGGTGGTGCTTGTGATGTAAGGAGGTGTGTGTTTGGGGGGTGCCCCCACCTCGCTGTTTCCCACCGGCCAGCCCCCCAGCCTGCGTCCCATTGCACCCTGGGTAATCGGGAGTCCTATTGGAGTTGATTAGTTCCGGCTGGATCCCAGATAGAGTTCTGACAGGCAGGAGAAACGAGCTCTCAGCGTGACCCCCAACACACACACACACACACACACACACACACACACGCACACACGATGCTGTCCCGGGCACAATGGGCAAACCAGGGAAGAGCTTTTTAAAGAACTGCAGCTTGACTCTGCACCGCCGTCCCCCCCAGGCGTAGAACAGACCCATTATTACTACAAAAACCGCATCACGCTGTTGCACAGATCCCATTACTAGTGTCCATCCGCATGTAGCCATTAAAGCCAAGCGAGTGTGAAACTCTCCCCTCTTTCTGGACCCGGACAGGCCGATCGGCGAGCAAACAAAGCAGGTTAAACTCCTCTGAATGCCGCATGAAGATGAATGTTGATGCTGACGCAGCTCGCTCAGTGTGTTGCCTAAAGAATTTGCCGCACGCATCAGGATGGGCCGCGGCGCATTGTGTCCCTCCGCCCTGACAGACCATCATGTCCACAGCTATGGACACCTGTGGCATGTACTGGCATCCATTACATACATTCCTCCACATCATTCACACCCCCCATCCTCTATCTTCCCTTTATTTCCCACCGTGGGTCCCTACGGCCCCCCTCGGATCCTCTCTTTCTCCGTCTCTCCTTTTTCTCCCTCTCTCCCTCTTTCTCCACACATAATTGATTAAGGGCTGTTTTCATAAATCAATTTGGGATGCACATCAGTCAGCCCTGAATGCAGGAACCCCCCCTCTGCGCTGTGGTATTAAAGCACCTCAGCATGCTCCACCACATCTCACACACACACACACACACACACACACACACACACACACACACACACACACGGGTCTGTATGGTTTGTTTTCTCTACTGGAGATTTCGGGTCTTCGCAGGTTGCCGAACATGAAAATGTGCAAATGTTTTCAGCGCTTTTGCAGACGCTGCGACCTGGAACAGACACACACACACACACACACACACACACACACACACACACACACACACACACACACACAGTTTCCACTGAGTCCCAACAACACACACTCTTATGGAGGAGAGTAGGACTGTAGGTGGAAAGGACAGGGTAGGCAGGAGCAGAGGCGAGCTGAATAAATCTGTTTTTAAAAACTTGAAAGCTGTTTTTTTTTCTTTTTTCAAGAGCAAAAAACATGTGTCTGCGCTGGCTCGGACTCTGCTCGCTGCCACTATCAGCTTCATGTTGTTTTGATATCAGTGTAACCATGACAGCAGCTTCTCTCATTAGAAAAACTGAGATTCTGGGATCACAAGGCCGCAACAGCTGCAACTGATATGCCTGACGGTCCCCTTTTCCCTGGATTTTCTTACACTCTGCCCCTTCTCTCTCTCTCTCTCCGTTCCCTCAACCTTGATCTTTATTCCTCTTTTATTGCCTGCCTCGGTCCCCATTGCTCCGGCTCTATTTGTTTCTTGTTCCTGTACCTTCCCTCCGCCTCTCCCCCTGCCCTGCTCCCTGCTCCGGGGTGTTGGCTTTAATGGCAGTGAAAGCTGCTTTGCCTTAAAAAACAGTTTGTCTTAATGAGAAAGGGGGGGGGGGGGGCAGGCAGCAGAGAGGGGCAGGGGGGTCACAGCTGAAGCCAATTGCATCCCCTTCCTGTCTGAGGTGCTGCGGGCTGGGGTCAAGCTCAGGGTCACGCTGCCCCGTCAGGCCGACTGGGTCCCGGTGCCGGTTCTGAACTGCCGCCAGCGTGTGTGTACAAGACAGTGTGTGTTTTTGTGCGATAAGAGACCAGGGGCAGGAGGCACATCTGTTTCTGATCTCCCAGAAAGCCTTGCTCTCTGGACCTGGAGGTGATGGCGTGCCTATATGGAACTGTAAGGGGGGGGTAAGCAGTCCCACGCACACGGTGTGTGTCGGGCACAACGGGCTGTGATGTGGTGGTGTGTGTTTTATAACCGTCCCCGCTTGTACTTCCTTCCAGTTGTGCCCTTTTTTAACGCTCGTATCATCAGAATGTCAGCAAGTTCTCGTAAAAATAATATACTGTTAAATGGTCGGAGTTCTGGCTTTCCTTTCTTCTCTACATCTATGAATTCCTTTTTGCTCTCACCTCTGTTTCTTCCCCCCTTTCCTCCTCCCCCCCTCTCCTCCCCTCCTCAGTTTCTGAGCATGTAAAGAAGTTTGAGATGAAACGCCACAATAAAAGGTGTGTATTAAGGAGCATGACCGACGTGCAGCAGAACCAGAGAGCTGTGTGATACACACACACACACACACACACACACACACACACGCGTGCGTGTTTTTCTCAGTTGCAGCTTCCTTCTATTTTATACACATTTCCTACATGATATACAGCAGAGCCTTTTCAAAATCCTCTTTTTAAGAGTTAATTTTAGTCTCTTTTGGCTGCAGCTTTTATCGGTTATGATAAGATTGCAGGCTGCTCGGCTGAGTAATTGCGAACATCTGGAGTCACTGTGTCAACAGCAAAGTCTGCAAAACACACAAGAGGTTAGATGATCTGACAAGCTGTAGGCAAAACTGAAGTTTATCGGTTGGTGTGCAGGGTCCCGGTTAAAGTGAGCTCGCAAAAGGGGAAAACAGTGATTTGGCTGTGATGAGTGTGTTCTAATCGGATTTAGTTTCACAGTCCGAGTGAGTTTTAGCTCATGATGCCATTTGAGAGAACAGTTAATGGTGAAAATCATCATTTTAACAGCCTTCAGGCCAGATCACGTGCTCCAGCTCACCGCCAGGTTCTGAGTTCTTCCTTCATTTCTTTCCTTTTCCTCCACTTCCAGCTTCCCGCTATGAGGCGAATACCCCGCACACACATGTCCCAGTTCCAGACTCTCCATTTGACACACCTGAACCAGTAAAGTGAAACCCTCCCGCCAGGAAAAGCTATTCCGCTCCGCGTCTGCACCCCCCCCC
>BJFM01002959.1:45161-58457 GCA_016586285.1 Arothron firmamentum
CCCCCCCCCCCGCGCCTGTATTCTTTCATAGGAAGAGTTATGACCCCGTGTTCGCTCTTCGGAGCGTTTGTGTGAGAAAGTGTCTGCTGGTCTGAAGCGTGACTATATATACATTTAATAAGAGCCCGTGCGGTTCCGTAATGGGCGGTTGGGCTCGGTTATGGCTCAGGAAGGAAATGTCAGCAAGAGATAGGGAGCAAAGAGAGCGGAGAGAAAACAAATTGATTCTCTCAAAGTGCTGCCTCATCTGCTCTGATTGCACAAAGACATGTGAGGTTTTCATCCACAATGTGCATGCGTGCATGCATGTGTGTGTGTGTGTGTGTGTGCATGTGTGTGTGAGCATGTGTGTTTTATTTTTCAGACAGACGTTACTCTTCATCTGTCTCCATTTTCAAAATTGGCTGCATTGATGGATCATAAAGGCAGAGAAACTCGATCGGGGTTCCATTTTGTTATTAAAAAAAAATGGGGACGCCAACTGGGGGGGACAAAAGGGACGGAGACTGACTTCCCCCCTTTTTACATTTTCTGTAAATGAGAGAAATAATGCCGCAAGCGATTGGATTTCAGTTGCAGCCAAGGCTCTTCTTTAACCAAGACCATGTGCCATTTCTTGATGTGTGTGTGTGTGTGTGTTTCTGAGAGAGGATGGTGGGTCAGATTTCAATGCTGTACAGAAAGAGAGAGAGAGAGAAAGAGAGAGAAAGGGAGAGAGAGTGGTGCTGCGGTAGGTAAATTGGGCCCTGACCCAGGCCTGCCAGAGGAACGCTCTCCTCTCCCTCTGCCAGAATCTTTTTGTTTTGTTTTTGTGCTTTTTCTTCTTCTCCTGCAAGACTCTGGGGGGGCGAGGGTGGAGTGAGTTTAGGTGTGTATGTGTGCGCTGGGCTGATGTGTGTGTGTGTGTGTGTGTGTGACTATGGGTGGGGGTGGGGGGGTCCACTATTAACCAGCACCATCGTTTTTCTAATTTGTGCTTTGGGGAGTATTTTCTTAAGGACTGTCGACCCTCCCTGTGGGGCTTTTAAGGAGAGAAGTGTGTGTGTGTGTTTGTGTGTGTGTGTGTGTGTGTGTGTGTGTGTGTGTGTGTGTGTGTGTGTGTGTGTGTGTGTTTGTTCTATTAATGAGTTGAACTCAAGCACACACACTCATTCTGCCTGTAACGTAATGAAGTACTTTCCTCCAATACTCATACTTTAAAATGGAGTTTTGCATTAATTAAATAACATTAATCACTTGTGACTTCACATATTTACGAAGAGAAGATTGTGAAAAATTGTACTTTTTTTTTTTTAACTCTCATATGCAGGTTGTGCTTCAGGCTAAGCATTTTCTAGAAATGTGACAGTGGTGTTTATTTAATAAGCTGAGATCCCCTCAGAGTTGTGTGTACGTTTTCCGGCGCTCCTCTGGAGGTTTGCGTCGGCAGAGCCCCTCCATCACAAACACTCGGCCCACTCGCTTCATTAAATCGAGGGGTTTCAGATCTCCCCTCTTTCCTGTGTTCTCAGCGCTCGAGAGCAGAGGAAATTTTCCTTTCTCTTTTCTTCCCTCTCCAAACTTTCTTTTTCTCCCCTCTCTCCCGCTCCCTGTCTTCTTCTGCTGTTTCTTTTCAGCGCGCCTGCTGCTCTTTGATCCCCCTCCCGCCGCCTCTTCTCCACCCCCCCAACCCCTCCCATGCAGGGCCTCCGGCCAGCTCGCTGGAGCGGTTTCCTGAGTCTGCCCAGATTAATGAGTGTAACTTAGTGTGTGTGCATGTGTGTGAGCGAGAAGGAGGGAGGAGGAATGCCGTAGTGCACCACAAATTGTGATTGTGTGTGTGTGCTCCAGTACTGTACAAGCCTGTGTGTGCGTGTGTGTGTGTGTGTGTGTTTCAGCTGCGGTTTCCAAGCCAAACTTTATTTTGTGGATTTTTTTTTTCAGGGATCATCAAAGTAAGTGATTCCGCAGAAGGCTGGCGTTCACATTGCATGTGAGCCATTTTAAAAGAATTCCTCAATCACAAGGGCTGCTGGGATACGATTGCAATCAAGCGGCAGACGTCTGCTGAAGAAACCAAAGTGACCCAAATGCTTCCAAACTCATCTGTGACCCCCTGAGGGGGGGGGTCAGGTCATGGACGGGGGAGCGAAACCCTCATTCTCGTCGAAATCTTAGCTTCAACAATCACTGTGCAATGATTTGAATTCCTGCATGAAGACACAAAGAGCTAAAAATAATCCCCTGATTGAAGCCATGTGTTGAATTTGGAGTGGTGGGGCTGTGGGGATAAGGTGATTTGTGAGTGTGTGTATGTGCGCGCGTGTGCATGCTGTGATAGTGGATTTGGGGAGAGGCAGCAGAGAGTGGGATGAATCAAACCAGAAGGAGAAAACAGTTTGTCTTTTCTCTGAGCTCTGATAATAACGCCACGTGAGTCCACACTGCGCCGCGTTTATTTACTCTCACAACTCGCAGCGTACACACTTTCCCTCTTTCTCTCTCTCTCTCTCTCTCCCTCACACACACACACACACACACACACACACACACCCTCATGTGTGCAGGCCCGCATTGTCATCAGTGCCGCAGATAAACACACACGCAGAGACGCCTTCCAGCAGACTTACAAATATGGACATAAACATGTAATTACAACCATACACGGGCCGCTTTCCCACTCGTCTATGACACACACACACACACACACACACACACACAGATGGGAGGAGGAGTGATGGAGAAGAGCGGGCTTGTAATGGCCAGGTGGTTTTTGTTAGCTCATGTTCTACCTGTGAGCAATGAAAAGGGGGCAGAGGGGGAACGTAATGAATTAGTTTTCTTGGCCAGGTATTTGTTTCCGAGAAATTCAACTTGGGTGGTTTTTCCACTCGATACTGCATGAAGCAGAGTTTACAGAAATCCAGCCTCTTTTATGTGATAGACAAATACTTTGAGAACGTTTTTACACTATTGGACGCACATAAATTGAAACATCTGTGAGTGCAGGAGACAAAAACAGAATCCTGGACGTATTGCAGGGGCTATAGCCACGCATCCCATAATGCATCACGGTCATTTGCACTGTGCTTTATCGTCTTTAATTGTGCTACATTCGTTTAAGTTGGCAGCAAAGTTCATAACGGCTGAAGCACCAACAAGCATGTGTGTCTGAATAACAGGGGTAGAGTTTCTGTGTTTGCACAACTAAAATTATGTTTTACCACATTGCTGTGTGTGCGTGTGTGTGTGTGTGTGCGTGTGTGTGTGTGTGTGTGTGTGTGTGTAGTTCCATGGCAGCTGGGTAAAATCCATCTGCTGACATGATTCCGAAGATAATGTGATGTTTTTCAAAAAGCTCCGGGACACTTTCTGCTCTCTGATGCGTAACAGATGTGTTAAAAACGAGCTTTTTTTTGACCTGACAAGCTTCACCAACTTAGGTTTTCGCCTCAGCAGCACCACCTTCGTTGATCCAGGTGGTGCTGCTGGGATGAAAACCTGTATCCATGGTGACAGATGTTCCGTCTGTCTCATTCATCATATCCACAGAAATAAATGTTGAGTGAAAGTTCAAATTAAGTTAGTCTCTTCCTGGAGCTGGATCCATGCTGCCCTGTCTCAACTCCCTGGGTTGCCATGGTGATGGGGGGAAAACAGTGTGTCATCGCATCAGTCTCACGTCCAAGGGTTAACGTAGACGGCGGCGGCGGCCATTGTCGTCGCCGTCATGTACTTGTGGAGGGCCACTGTTCAGGCCTTCGGAACAAGCGGAGGCATTGTGGCGGCGGAGTGGGCGGGGCCTCCCGTGGGAGCGCCTGGTTGGCCAGCGGGCTGCGGGGCCGCATCTGCTTATTTGATAAGAAGTCGTCCATTAGGAAGGAAAATAAACAGCCGGGCGTGCTGCTACCGTGGCGTCAGAGGAAGAGCTCTTACTCGAGCACAACACAATATTTACAGTGCCGGAGCGACACACACACACACGCACACACACACACACTCGGCGGCACATGTACCTGCACATGTTTGGGGGGGATAAAAACAGGGAGATGTGTGAACAGATACACAGCTGCAGAGGGGAAAGCAGGTGTTGGGGTGAAACCAACTCTGGAACAACATCATTTAGTTGTACAATCAACCAAACACACCCAAATGAATTAGCCGTGTGTGCTGCAGCCTTTTCTGCATCTCCCGGTTTATCGAGTATGTCAGAGCCGCGGGAGCATCTTCGGCAGCTCAGTCTGTTTGTTTGGATAAAAAGAAGAGCCAAGGGACCTGCGACCTCCTGGCCCTGAGCTCCGCCCTCTGACTGTGACCGCCAGATAGCATCAGGTCTGCTCCTTATCAGCTCCCAGGGCCTCTGATCTGGGATCAGACACACACACGCGCACACGCACACACACACAGAGCGCTGCAGCAAAGAGGAGGAGGAGGAGGAGGAGATGGATGACGGAGGGTGGAGAGGCCATGGCGGAGAAAGAACGCATGCTAACATGCAGGCTTATGCACATATATGGACAAATATCTACATTATTTATGTGCGTTTGAATCTGTATCAAGTTATATTATTGTATGGGAAAATTCATCAGAGATATTTGAGACTATTTTAGTTTGGCCAAAGCAAAATAAAACAAAAAATAGAATTTTATGCTCTCCCTTTTTTAACTTTGTCTTATTGTCTTGTCGTCTATCTTAATCATAATGAGTTAGTGAACCCGCATACACCCTGAATAATGTGTGTGTGTGTGTGCGTGCGTGTGGTGTGTGTGTGTTGCTATTGGAGAGCAGGCTGCTCTGTGTTTGCGGCCTGTTTGGGAGTCTCTGTAAGTCATTTGGTGTGTGTTTTGGAGGGGGTGAGATCATGCTTCATCGCTGACACTGAACATAAAGGCGCATTGAGTGGAGTGTGGATCATAGGCCAAGTCTGGAGGTACAGGGGAAACAGTGATCTGTGTATGCACACACACACGCACACACGCACGCATGCACACACACTCCCTCTCTCACAGGGCAGCGAGTGTGCAGGGCTCCCGAGGGCCGTGGGGACTATCGTTTTCCCTGTTAATTATGACCGTCTGGCAGGATGGAAAGCAGGAAGTCGGAGAGGGAGACATGGAAAGAGGGAGGAATGGTAGATAGATGAAGGGGGAGGCAAAAACAGGGAGGAGAGGCACAGGCCAAGATGGATGACGGGAAGGAATGATTAAAAACGATGACAGGGAAGTTTGAGAAATGATGGAGGAGTGATGGAGAGACAGGTCGAGATACAGCCAAACGCAGGATGATGAACCCAGGTGCTCGATTAAAGCTGGAATGTTGGATTTCTTTCAGCTTTTTGGCTGGTTCCACTCCTCCCTGTGCTGTGTTGGACCTTTTCTTTCCTTCATCTGGTGCCATTAAAGTGCACCGATGGCTCTTTCCTGATCGGACCCTCCTTAGAGGAAAAAAAAAAAAAAAAGAAAAGCTGTAGCCCTGCTTTAAGGTTCGGGACGATCCCGAGCCAAGCCGAGCTGAGCAGAGCAGGGTTTGGGATTTAACCGGCTCCGGGTCCAATTAGGACTGTCTGCTGCATCTGGACGCAGTTACGCTCCGAGTCAAAACTCGCACATCACCCCGCAGCATTTAGGCCAAAGGTTTTATAGCCGGCGGATATTATTTACAGCGCTGTCACGTGGCAGCGCAGATAAAACGAGTAAGACGAGAGGGCGGCGAGATGGAGAGCTGTCGTCAGGGCCAAGATTTGTTTTTCATGTTGCAACACAGCTAAGCCGGAGGGCCTTTACTGAGGGCAAAAAAAAAATATAAAAAAAACTGGAAAAATGAAGATTTTAAACCACCCATGAGCCTTTAAGTATCTAGTGTACATTTGTCTTGATAAACACTGATATTCTGTATCCATGCAGAATAAACGCTGTTATCGCGTAAAGTGTGGATTCAAACAAATGCATTCATATTTCTTGTCAGAGGAGGTCCAAATTCCAAAGTTATGAGCAGGCCAACAACAGTATTGGGAAAGACAGTGTGCAGCGCAAGACAGAATTCTGTTATTAATTTTACCCCAAATTTTTCTTTTTCAAGCAAGTGGATGGAAGAATTTTAAGTTTCTCTTAGCGAACACCCTAAAGGCTTCTAAAATCCTTCCCTAATGCTACTGTTTGTTTTTCAGCGCTGTTGCTTGGTTGTTCTGCAGTAAATCATCCGCAATAGCACCCCTAAACCCTTTAAATGTTTGTTGAGAAATACACCAAGTGCAAGTGCAGGAGCAGTGCAAGTGGCAGCGCTTGACAGAATTAGCCAAACTTTGCAGCTAAATCTCATCTAAAAACTATCTACAATCTAAAAGCAGCACAGCTCATCTTGAAAAGATGGAGCACCAAACACCAAATCCAGTATTAATCTGATCCATAATGGATCAGATTGGATCCTGTTTGATAGTAACATTGAAAGAGAAGACAGACTGAGCCGCTTTCAATTATGGAAAATTACAGATTTCATCTCAGAGCATCGACAATCAATCACGCTGACGCGCTGGAAAGATACCAAGTCGGAAAAACTCTTTGGAACAAACAAGTCAACACTGTAAATAAAATAAAAACAGATAAATCTCGTTGGAGGGACGTCGTTGCTGCGCTCTTAAAAGCAACTCCCATGCAATAAAAAGCAGTCGCAGAAGTCTCTGGGGAGATAGGAGGCATGTCTCTGCAGAAAACCAGCATCTAATCAGGGCAGGCGCACATCGCATTCCACATCATGACACACAGCAACTCTGCCTGAGGTCTGACCCCACCTGGATCTCTGCCTCTGCAGCACAATCACCCTGGAATGGCAGCCAATAACAGCCGATTACCCACCGTATCCCCAACGCGGGAAGCGTGCTTTACATTAGCGCGCATGACAACCACCAGTCAAATCTCCGGATATGAAAAACTCCCGAGGCAGAGAGACTCAGCATGCGAATACAGCTCTCTCTCTCTCTGTGTGTGTGTGTGTGTGTGTAAAGTTCAGAAGACATCTGAAAGAAAATAAAACTGCCACAAATCTGTTCTTGGACAGAGAATTTGGATCATGTTTGCAGGGGTGCGTATCTGTAAGAAGCCTCATGTTGTATCTTCGGATGAGCTGGGCTGAGATCTCTGCTGCACATGTGTGGAAGTAATTGCACATTTCCTTTTTGGCTTTAAGGAACAAACAAACTCGACTGCAAAAGGAGCAAACAAACTCCACTGCAAATATATTCATTAATACTATTAATCCTTCATGAATATTTGGTGCCAGAGTTGTTCTTCGTTATCTCTTAAGGAAGCTCCTAATTCCTGATATTTCCAGTTTCGAGCTCTCTTCCTTGAAATCTTATCAAAAATAGAAGTGCTAGGACATTAAAAGAGACATAAAAATGGTCAGTTAGATGAAGAGAGTTTGGCTCAGTTTTAAAACGTTTGGCGAGTCGAATTCAGTAATTTTGGAGCTTTTTATTCTTATAAAAACACTGTAAATTCCGTCTTTTTCTTCCACCACAGGGATTAGCAGTGACCGAGCAGAACTGGAGGTGTTCCTTCCTCTCTTCAGTGGAGGGTTTGGTGTACGCTCTCCTCCGATCTGGCATAAATCATGCCTTTGAAACGGCAGTTCAGAGGTTATAAGACACCATCATTCCTTTCTCCAGAAGACATTTTCCCATGAGCTCCGTCTGATTTTTTTTTTTTAAATACAAGAACACAGGAAGATTGAAAATGCTGCAGAGGGGAAAACAGAAGATTTGAGGCCTTTCTCTGAACCCCAGATGGGCCTGCTGGGACGTGTGTTCCGCAGCTTGGTCTGATTTCAAGATTTTCTGAATAAAATAATGCACGGACATGTTGTTTTACCTTCCCTCGAGCCTCATTTCCACTGTAAATGCACGATATGACACAAACGGTTAGCTGGAGCAGACGCGGGTGTGGTTGAGAAGCACCTGTTGATGGGATGTGAGGGCTTATTTTAGAGAGCTGAACCATGACTGAGGGTGTTTGTGCAGTGACACTGCCGCTGCCAGCGCAGGTGACCCCTGAAACTCCCACAGTGTTTGGGTTGTTTTCAGCTTGTTGGTTTAAAGAATAGGTTTATATGTCCAAGCTCTATCTTGGTGCACACGCTGGAAAGAAGTTGCTGTTGTTCGTCCTCTCTTAACTAAAATACTGCGTCTTGGACGTCTACAGTACTGCAGGGTGGGGTAAGTCCAGTTTCTCCTTTTGAACAATGTAACACTGGATTCTGAGCCAGATGCGTCGTTCCCTTTAATAAGGTAATTAACCATGAGTACGTGAGACGCCATAAAGCGCTCAGACTGTTTGAGCGGGGTCCCTGGTCACTGACTTACAGCTGGTGTAATTGCACAAAATTGCTTTTTAGAGGCCGAACCAGTTGCTCATGTTCCGTTTGTGAAATTGTATTTTTCTCAAATAACCAATAATTTCGTGAAGGGTGTATTAATCCTAATTCTGAAAGGTTTTCATTTTCATGGAATGAAAATGAAAAAACTCCACTGAGGCCGATTGCAAAAATAGTCTCATTTAATCTTAAATTCAGCCATTTTAAAATTCCATGTGGTAATGAGATGACCTACAAGCGTGAGCTAACTATTTTAGCGCCGCATATTTGACTTGGCTGCTGCAGAACTGTCCACCCTGTTCAAAAACATTACAATTAAAAGGGAAACTGTTTATCGCGTCATTCTCTTATAAACCCCATCTCACCCACTGGTTTCCTGGTCACTGCCCACTGCCCACTGGTCTGAGCTCCACAATCATGATGTGGCATCTAATGCGACCCAAGAAAAACAGTCAGTGTGACAGAATCCAAACTTTTATAGATGCAACTCATCCCGACGCAAAGCGTGCTGGTTTTAGTGCTGCTGCGCGCCACAAAACACAAGTCTCAATATGGTTTTGTCACACTGAGGAAATGACACAGCTGCTAAGGTCAGCGGGGTACAGAGAGCGAAGGAGAGCGCGGGTCGTTGTCATGGCGCCCAGCCAAACAATGGATCCAGAGGGTTGGAAAGGAGACACCATCACACAACGCAGATCTTTGAAAAAAAACCCAAAACAAAACAAACCCAAAAGCTCATACTGATGCGCATCCACACCTGACAACCGACACCGACACAAGTCCGAACCCACTCCGTCCAAATCGGGGTCTTTGTTGGTGAAACGGACAAATCCCGCCACCCTGGACGCTCCAGCGCGTCACCTTCTCGCTCTGCGTTACTTTCATAACAGCATTTATAATCGTCAACATGACAATCTGTGTGGGGCTCAGGAGCTGACAGGGGTAGGTGCTGAAGGGAAGAGATGCATGCTGGGATTGCGACCTGCTGAGAGAGTGGCATTCTGGGAGGCGGTGTCCTGCAGGCAGGGCCTCTGGGGGATGCAGTATGGTTAATAGGCCTTTCATGGTCGCTCCACAAAGCCTTTTGTCCCGGGCTAATTCATCCAGCCCTGCAAGGAGAGATGAAGAAGGGGGAGGGGCACCAGGGAGGGCTTTTTTTTGGGGGTCGGGGCCCCCCCCCCCTTTTTTTTTACCTTATTCTTCAGCTGGACGCTGCAGGGTTGCACAAGGTGGCGCTAGTGAGCGCAAACAGAGTTCTGCTCAGATCCAAAGCTGCTGGTGCAACAGCAACCTGCAGAAAACCCACAATTCATGACCCGTTGGACCATCTTTAAGAGAAGTAACTTTACAAATATATTTAAATGTACTCAAATACACACACTGGTGGGTTGGTACACACACATAAACAGTTTCAGGCCGACAAGAGCAGCAGGTGTCATGGAGTCTCTGATAATGGTGGCTCTCTGGGTCACATCAGGTAGATCATGGTGGGAGTTCCTGCACTGGCAGAGAGGGGAGATGGCTGGCAGCCCACCAGAACACCAGCCCACCAGCCCCCCAGCCCCCCCAGCCCACCCCGAGGCCCCCAATATCAACCCCTGTGAGGTGGGAACCGACTTCCATTAATGGTCTTGTCAGAAAGAGCCCGACTCCCCTCGTTTCTGATTGTTCAGATTTAAAGGGGGTTTGGGACAGGTGTGATGTGTGTGTGTGTGTGTGTGTGTGTGTGTGTGTGTGTGTGTGTGTGTGTGTGTGTGTGTGTGTGCGTGCGTGCTCTGCCTGACCGGTCCAGTCCGGTCCACAACATAACAGCACCAGCACAACACAGCTGCACCGGAGGGCCTGCAGGCCTCAATGGACGGGGGTCAATACAAACCCTGTGGGGACCGTCACATTCCAAATCAGGGGGGACGGAGCAGGAGGGGGGAGGGGGCTCACTGTTCTCCTCCAGGACACCGTAGTTTCAGGAGAAATGTCTGTTTGTGGAGGCTTCCCCCATCAGATACACCGATGTTTACGCAGTAAATAGCGATACAGGTTGGATCAGTGCGCGCAGGGGCCAAAAAGCCCTTAAATGTTGGGAGCGCGGAATTCTAGTCCGGGTAGCGGCAGCGCAATGCTCAGTTCTGGGATTTTGGGAGCCAGTCCCTATTGTTCAGATCCCTCCTCCTGCTTGAGAAGTGGGAGGACCCGAAAAGGCGTCGCAAAAGGGAGAATTGTTTGAGAGCTCAGTCATCCAAAAACGGCCTTTCAATGTGAGAACTTGGGGAGCCGAAGAAAATGTCGCTGGCATCGCAGTAAATTATTAAAGCAGCGCGACTCCGGCGAGGAAAGACGAGTTTGCAAAAGAACTGTTGTTTCTGTGGGGACTAAAACTCCGACCGGAGGACGGGAGAGGAGCTCTTGGCTTCACCAGAGTGGGAGCACCGAAGTCAGCAGTTTGGGTGAGTTGTGTGTGCCTTCCTGCGGTCCATGTTTTACGGTTGTATTAACATGTTTGGGCAACTTTCAGATAAAATGGGCTCTACTGGTCCGCGCTGCGAACCTCCTGCTGGTTTCACTCCACCAGCTGGCTTTGCCGCTTAACTTTGGTGAGAGTTGTGATTTGGCATTACAAGCTCGTCCCGTTGACCACTTTGATAGCTGCTTTGTTGTTGTTTTCCCCCCCACACTTATCGATGCAGATAAACTCTACTACAAACTTTCCGCACCGCAGATCGCGTTTGTTTTGGAAGGGTTCGTGCGTTTTGGCGCACGGATCTCAGCGTAACTTTAAACAAGCCATTCGTTTTCCCTTTTTGGCTTTAGCTTGTTGGTTCTTGAGCACCGCTTCCACATTTTTCCTCACTTTTCTGTCTGCACAAGAGGGTTGTTGCTGTAGGATACAAGTATGCGGACGGGAATCGGCACCATGTGACACGTTGCAGAAAGTTGCGGTTATGTTTTTAGACACGTTTGTGCGTTTTTGTGTTTTTATTTGTGGGGAATGCTCCTGTTCCTTGAAGGCCGCAGGCTATAGTCGCTCCCATAGGGTAACGCAAAACAGACACGGTGAACTGTGCCAGATGTACCCCTATATTATGATGGGTAGGTTGGATATTGTTGGCAAATCAACTCGCTTAAACCTTCTGCCAAGTGGCGCATTTTGTAAGAATTTTACATGGATACTTAGAAATTGGGTGTTCAAGTACCTGATTGCATTTGAACAACTATATCCTCGTGTCATAATAAAACTAAAGGCTCCAATAAAGTGGCAGGGACGCAGCATCCAGCCTCTCTGTCAACAGTCCTCCGGCATCGTCCCCTCAATCAAGGTCTGCGTAAATGGGAAAATGTTTGCTTTAATTCCCCAGCTGCTAATGAGGGCTGGCTGGCTTGTCACTCCCCGTGGGGAGGGTGGGATGTACCCGGTGCATGGAGCGTTGCCTGCGGGAACAGCCGCAGGGGCTCAAGTTTCCAACCCCAGGTGTCGTTTTGTTGTTTGGATTACATTTATCCTCCGCTGCCTTGCATGCAGGAACCTCTGCGACCCAGGGACGGACATGGCATCAGACATGAGGGCCCGATTGTTCCCACTGAATCAATGTCACTTGGATTAAAAGTCGAAACAAATGGCCTGGCCTCCTCCAATTAGGCCCGCAGCCTATGAGGGAATTAATTGGTCGCAGTTAAAAAAAAAAAAAAAAAGGAAAAAAAAAAAGGTCTTTTGTTGTCAGGTCGCAGGATTGGTTGTTGTTCTTGATCATTTGTGGCAGTCGGGTGGATCAAAGTTGCACTAATTGATTCCAGCCTGATTATCTGCCTGTTTCTCACACTATCTGGACCCCTTGATTACACATGTACGTGCAAAAACTGTCAATAATTAATCATTTTTACGGGATATTATGAAACTGTTGCGGAACATTTCCAGCAACAGTAAGCGTCGCCTGTGTTTTCACACTTTTATATGCAACAGTCACGCAAAGTGGAAATTAAACCATAAAGGCTGAGTGCAGGATACTGCAGGCACACTTTGATTTCTATAGGGTTATTGTAATATGGTTTTAATTAGGGATATTAGACTCAGCTTTTAGAGTGCAGCTTATTGCCAAAACAGCAGATGTTGCCAGGACGAGCATGTTTTTCCATTTAGTGCAGGAGAATATAAAATAAAATCCACTAAGCCTTTTCTTTTATCAAAACTTGAAGGCTCATTTGCCGCAGTTCCCAGAGAGTAGAGATGGTTGTGCACGTCATTCAATAAGTTGGATAATATCCTGTATTTTTTCTATGTGACACGAATAAAATAATCGGATCAAAACAACATCTAATTCCTGGAAATTGAAGTTGAAACCACCCAGCCTGAGCCTACTTGTCGAACTTTTGGGCCTGGAATGTAGATTTCTTTTTTCAGGACTGGACTCTGATTTGTTGTGTCCTGATTCGTGTCAGAATTCGGGAGCCATTTTTGTCTGAATGTTACCAGCTGGGCCGTGCACAACGGTGCTGGAAGTCAAAATTATATTTGATGGATCTTGGGCGCCTTCCAGATAGACACGTAGCAGAGGCCAAAGCAACCAGTTTTTCCGCAGTTTCTCCCAAAAGCTGATGGATGGATTTTCGCTCGGCCTGGAGGAGCCGAGTTTAATAAAAGTCACTGCGAGGAATCTGACGTGGAGCCAGGAACAGCCGTCCCCACCTCTCCCCGCTGCCATATATGCGGTCAATAGCTATGCAGGACTTAAATTGTTTGCCTCTTGCCTTGCGCATTCGCTGCGTCGGAGCATCCGGGCGTAAATCAAAAGTCTCTGGACGCAGATGGTGCACAAATGCACGTTTGCAGATCACGGCGTTCCATCGGGCCGGCCGCTCCGGCGTCCCCGAGCTGCCGCTGCAGTCCTGGAAGGCAGCATTGTTATTTTAGAGGGTGTAACATTGCTGTTAATTAACGGGGGGGGGGGGGGGGGGGGG